>MU914001.1:4883-27190 GCA_036418165.1 Cooperia oncophora | reverse complement strand
CTCCTTAGTGGACGTAACTGAAAGCAGCGAGAGCGCACTACACCAATCAGTTTTCCCCTAGGCAGCCTTTGGATATATGTAGAAGGCGGAAGGCGTCGCTCTCGATTCCTCGCATAACCACGGCTTCCGCAATTTTCTACAGTATCCCCTGCTTCTTATTGTACGATCCCTGGAATGTTGGCGCACGATTGAAATTTCGATTGAATAATACAATGGAGAATGGAGGAAACAACGCATGCGCATATTGCTTCCACAACAAGGTGGGTGGTGTGGTTGAGTTGGATCATCATTTGCACCAAGAGACCGTTTCCTGGCTAGTTGACCTACGCAAGACGCAGAGAGTGTCGACACATCGCAATGCAACCACGTTGGGTGGGTTGGGGGTTGGGTCACTCTGCGAATGCTGATATACACTCATGTGTTGCTAACTCCTTGCGCCCTTGCCCAACACTGTCAAGGTAGAAAATTGGTTCGACGGCTGCCTGCTTACATTCTTTTGCTTTGAGCTGGTCGCGAATTGTACCATTAATTGCGACCTTACTAGAGATTTAGCATTGCAACAAAATACAAAATGGGGTATCAATGACTATGATCGAGCTTCTTCCAATTAGTCTAGTGAGCAACGTCAAACATCATTTCATAAAGTATTAGACACCAGTGAAGATTGTTCGACTTTTTTCTTGTCGTTTCTTATCCATTACGTAATAGTACTTCGTTGTCGATATGTTCCGTCACGCGCAACCCTTGTCTGCTCATTAAGGAAAGATGTAGAACCTGTAGACAAGTTCCTTCGGATTTTTAAGGAAACAGAACGTCATTAAGTTACAGATGAGTTATTTTGGAAATCTGCCGTTTTTCCACTATTCTTTTCTAAAAAAGTAGCCCAAGACATTGCTGAAGTTAGGCGATATCATATCAGCAAATAAGCGGGACTCGGGCGAACAAAATGTCATAGTACTTTCACTGAAGCCCTCTTCAGCAAGAGCTGAGAATATTTGCTGATTCTTTTATTCCAAGGCTGATTCGAGAGAAATTATAGAGTGTTCCTGTCTCGTAAAGGACTATGAAAGAATGATTACTCTTGTGGAGCGAAAGAGATTTACCAGGAAGTAGAAAACTATTTGAGACAGCAGTCATAAGATGTTATTAACTATGTTGGTGGTATTTAATTTGAGTTCTTGGCACTTGACCACTTCTTTTATGGACTTACCTTGCAACCTTTCAGAAAAAAAATTTCCCCGGCCCACTTTGACTTCTCCAACAATGTTCATTCCTCTGAAAAAGAGCAGCTCCGTTGATAAGCAGGTGGAACTGAAAGGATATAAGCTTGCACAACGGGCGCATTCCCCTCTGGAACTCTGAGTCACTTCGGTCTGGACCGCAGCGGCTTCCAAATGCAATATTGCCTTTGCATGCAACCATATGCATTGGAAACCTATGCTATCTGGTTGTTAAGTCAGTTTTTATCTTCCGGGGCATTATGGTCAGTCCAAATTGCGAGTTAGAGGGGTTATACGGCATTCGTAGCGTCTCGAAGCTATTATTGGAAAGTAGACCTAAGAGCGCGCGTGGAAAGCGACTGTCATCATATTCCTTCTGCACATTATTTTTAGGTATCCACAGTAAGTTATGGCCTATTTCCATTCGCTGCATAGCGAAAAGATCACTCTGCGCGTTGAAGGAGCAGTATGAAGGGCTGAAAAAGAATTCATAAAATAAAGCAGGTTCCGCTAAGAAGCAAGTAATCCTTATATCGCTGCTCAATTTACTAGGTCAGCCACCTTGGAAGTAGTATTATACAAATGGGTTTGCCTTTTGTCATTACAACACATTTTTTGTTCCATTATGCGTTTTTTCTTTTCAAGGTTATGACTACAGATAAAGATCTGCGTTCAAATCCCCAGTATCGCCTCATGAATCAAATAAATTATCTTGACTTCGGTCAGATCACATGCCATATCCTCTGTGGAATATTCGTGGTTTTCTCACAGATTCCTGTACGAATTCAGGCACTAGTGCGGGTAGGTTTCTTCAAAGAATAATCCGCTGCTTTCGTGGAAAATTCTTTTAATCAGTTAGGGTCATTTGAGTGCAATAATTGATCCCATAGAGCTCTCTCACAGACGCTAGGAACGTGTGTGATTCAGTGAGCGTAAGCGTGGCTGGAGAACAGGATTCTCCTATGAAATGTACATAATTCGATCTAATCACTGGACTTATTGCTCGGTGACTCAAAATGCAAGTGGCAGTGCGCCATTAATTACTTTCTGTGGATTGTAGTCCCATCTCGGTCTCATTACAACTTTGAGCTCTTTCACAGAATTAAGCTTCCGGGAAAGGTGACGATAAATAGGCACTTCTTGGAAGTCCACTCGGGTGGGGGGGGGAGTGCAAAGGCGAGCATCACGTGGGTTCAGTGCGACAGAAGATAATGAAAAACAGAAAAATGAGCGGCGATTTTTGCCTTGGGCGAAACAACTTATTTTTTTGCACTGAGAACAGGGTCGGAAAATAGTGGCAGAGTGGATGCATTCACCTTCTTAACTGATAAACATATTCATCGAACCGCGCAAATAGCAGCCCATTCCACCAGAAAAGAATCTAAAAGATCATCTTAATTTAGTTGTTGTCTTTGAACGCATGCTCCTCTTGTATCGGGTCTCCTCCCCTAACACTATAAAGCGCATGAACCGCCAAAGTTCTCTCGATAAAGCGCATTTTCAATTCATAAAAGGGAACCTACGTACCTATCATGTTCGCATAAACCTATCCGTCTGTTGCGCATAGGTGCAAGACACGGCTGCCCTTATGGCAGGACACATATGCTTTCACATGAATAAAGTCGCAGCACCTTTGACTACTCTACAGTGCACACTTCGCTTTCCGTGTATTTCCCCCTCAGTTGTATTCCCATTACCACAACCGTTTGATGCTTTTTGGCCTTGACTACAATTGTGATTCATAATCTTGAGCCATGGGAACTACCCACAAAGGGGAAGTCTTATATCGCACGCTTGCTTTCCTCACGTGACTGATGAGGAAGAAATGTGTTCTACGATATGGAGAAGTGTTCGCGAGAAAGGAAGGAGCAATCCGGTGACGGAGAGGGGATGCATATTGCATTTTCGCTGCTTCCACTAGTTCCTGTTTACAAGTCTCACTCAGGTGAAACCTGCGAACTCTTATGAAGCTAGAGCATACTCGTTCGAGGCACCATGGTACATGGAACTTTTATGGTATTTTCTTGCTTCACTAGAGTTGACTATGCGAACTTAGGCTGGTATCATTTCGTGCCTTCACAATATTTCACATTTCTCCATTTGACGGCTCCGCACGTCGATGGGGAGTAGCAAAAGTGCTAATTACCCCTACCCCTAATCCGTCGCCAAACTGCGCCGAAATATTAGGCTGATCAAGCAGTTTGAATAGGATTTTTTGAAAGCTCCAGAACTCTCGATTCTTGATCGATACCAATGATCTACCAGTCGGTAGTGATAGAACATATAATATTAGGTCATCCATTCAAAACGTGCCGCCGGTTTTACTTGAATAAAACAAAGAGGAGAATAGATAAAAAAGTAATATTTTAGCCTTAGCTCAAATAAATCCTCCCTTCACCAATGACCGCTGCCAGCTGCCCAAACCTCTGGTACCTTCCATTTTTCAACAAGTGTGGGTAAGTTGCTGTTGATGCCAGTTTCGGCAAATGACAAAGCATTGTAGCGTTTGCCGTCAGAGAGTACCCTCGACTAACCAGATCAGTTGGAATCGAACGGCTTTATGTTGAGCGAATGGGGCGATTGAGAACCATGCGATCTCGTATTGTTTGTGTCCTAGCACTGCCCTACAATACAGTTACTCGGGGTCTGGCACTATGACGAGCAACGGTGGCCTTCTTGTAGTTGTGTGGTAGCATCCATTTGGGACCGATCTTGCATTATCGAGGCAACAGCACCGACAGCGACGATTTTGTTCTCTGTATAGAGCCGCTAAAAAGCCACAGTGCAGAAATCCTTCGCTATGATGATCATCCACTTGCGCCCACGTAACTCCTCATGGTAGAACTCGGGCGGCTTCTCATCTGCATTCATACAAAATTGACGATTGTGAGTTTCGGCTCGAGGTCCGAGACCACCCATATTTCATCTAAGGCCTGGGTGCGTTTTCACAGTTGTGAGTGACATCTCATGCTGAGAACATTACTGCTAGAGGTATAGAATCGGTACTGCGTTCGTGCTTCTATAAGAAAATTGGGTACCCATGCGCACACCCCTTGACCATCCTCAGTTTATCGGTCATAACACGTACAGTAATTGCAGCAGGGATGTCAGCCTCGCGGGGCAAGCTCGACAAAGGTCCAGGCTCTGTGATCAGACAGAAATCTTCGTCAACGACTCCGTCATTCTCGACGCCGTATCAAAGAGGATCCGGAAGTTAACACCCGCAGTCTTGCGACGAGACTTGGGTGTGCCCAATCAACAGTAGACGGTCGCCTTCAGGCCCTCGGTTACAGAAAAGTGCTGACTCGATGGATACCTCATGTCTTGACCGATAGCATGCGGTACACCCGGGTATCCATTTGTCAGTCTCTCCTTCTCCGCCCACATCGCAAGGAGTTTCTGGAGGACCTTAGTTACTGGAGATGAAAGCTGGATCCTCTGCGACGCCTCAGCTGTAGAAATTGCGGAAGTCGTTCGAGAAAAAAGGCCTAGACGAACTTTTGTGCATCTCCTCCATGACAACGCTAGGCCTCACGTTGGTAAGGAAGCCGTGCAAAATCGGAGGAGCTAGGCTGGGACGCGGTTGAACATCCACCCTATTCACCTGATATTGTCCCCTCAGATTACCACTTGTTCCGGCCCCTCAAGGCTTTCCTAGCAAAAAACGATTCGTCAACTATGACCACCTTGAACAAGTGGTCGGTGACTTCTTTGACTCCCAATCTCCCCAGTTCTGGGAGAAGGGAATCGCTGACCTGCCCGTTAGGTGGGACAATGTTATGACTAACGATGGTTATTATATTGTTGATTAGCTTGCATTGTTTGCTGAGTTGTAAAATAAAACAGAAAAATCTCAACCCTATCAACCTAATAGATTACACTCAGCTAGCCATAGCTGAGCTTTGATTCTGTACAACTGGTGTTACAATGTACCTCACTGTCTAGTTGACAATGAGGTACTACAGCTCAAGGAAGGTTCACTTTCTATTCAAGGATGCAGAAGAGCACTGTGTGCCTCGAAGACTATCGTGTTTCTTGAGTCGAAGAACGAACTCGAAGAGGCTGAGTGGCTACTGATTAAAGGAAGAGCAGGAGAAACCGTCGAAAAAGTCTGAAAAAGCCTGGTTGATTCTCGGAAAGAAGCGGCACGCGGTGAATAAATGGCGTAGGCATGCTCATATAAAGAGTAAATGTGCAAGCAAGAGCTGCACAGCCGCACACGCAATAGAAATAAATTCTACAGTAACGCGGCGCAGCGCCCGTACGTTTATGGCCCTCGAAGCTATCCACCTTTTCTGAAAATCTAAAGCTCTAAGCGCTCTTATCACACATATTCGAAAGTGATGCATTCTACGCGTCCTTGGAAGTGGCTCTTTTACACATGAATAAAATCCCTCCAATGAGATTATCGCAGCATATCCACTGATGTAGTAATACTAACTCCCCCTGTTCGCTCCACAGAACCGAAAACGGGAAACGGAAGTTTTCGCAAAGGAACGACTGCAGCTTCGCTTTTGAAACCGCTCCTTATCTCCTGCATTCGAGAAGCCCGGCTGTCAGGCCCAATCTTTAATGTTATCGTCAGTTAATTACAAGGAAAATGGATGAATAGATAGGAGTGCTGGAAGTACCATTGTGTTGTTTTAGATCGTTGGTTGTACTGCAAACTCGTGCTGGTTGGCAATGTTTCCTGTTATGAGTGTCTTAGCGATTAGTCGTATCCTCATTATTCAAAATTTCGTGCGACCTAAGGAGACTCCAGCAGTATTGAAGGTTGAAACCCTTCATTTCCATGTAACCATGAGACATCTGCATGTAGAACTATGACTTTCACTATGAAATTCTTGTGGCACAATAGCCCTGCCACCACTCACCGCTGCTTTTTTTCTCGCTCTTTTCCTTTGTTAGTGTCAGTAAATTATTCTCACAGTGAGATCAGTATGTGCTTAAGGTGTTGATGGTGGTCGGCTGGCTCTACTCCATCGGTGTCTGGCTATGGGGGTGTATCACTCAAAATTTCGCACTCGATGGTGTCGGATGGAGCTACGACTTGACCAAGCTTGGAGCTCCAACATTGTCAGCGCTTGAATGGTACCTATGTTTTCCGTCACTTGGACTGACTTATATAGGCTACCTCGTCATTGTGATTCACGTAGAAGCGGTGGGTATTCTACAACGTAATACCCTATGTAGAATTTTGTAGGCTGATCCCTCTTTAGGTCAAAAAAATCGCGCATCGCGAGTGGAGCGCGATTCTTTTGACCCATAGAACGATCACCGATTTTTCGTTTTTTGTGTGCCTTTGCTTCGGGCTCCTATTTCTTTTCTAACGTTACAATCAATAGTCTTGCTAGCCTTGCGCACAAGCAATATGGAACACAGCTGTCAAATCGGTGTGTCGACACAAAGGTAGTCTAAACTGCAGAGAAATAAATCAGAAAAACAATTAGAAATTCCCGCGCGCATGATTTGAAAAGTTCAAGACGAAAATGTAGCTCACCTCGAGTATGGCATTAACGCCAGATAGAGTCATCTCAGCGAATGCCAACTTCTGTCTACTGGAACAGAGTTTAAGTCAGAGGATATATGTAAATCTGTAAATAACTTACCATCTGCAAATTTTCATGCTTATTCTCTGACAAAGTTAGATAAATTATGGAGACGAGAAGTCAATGCGAAAGGTTCGACGGGAGCAAGGAGGCGAGTGGCCATTAACCTTGAAAGCAAGAAATACCAGTGAAAAAAGGAGTACCGAGAAGGTTTTACCTCAGTCCCCGTGCTGCCTTTTTTCTTGTGAACCGTAGAGCGCAGTTGTAGAGAACCTGCCAGAAAACGAAGAGCAAATTGGCAATCATTGCGCTAACCGTAAGCTGAGAATTCTTGTTTTGACGATGCATTTTTCCCCCTTAGTGAACTTTGCTTGACTAAAATAGGTGGACAGGCAGTACAAGAAGGTACCACGACGGTGTAAACTACATCCTCACCTAAATTCTATCCTAGTATTCCTGAAATCCAGGAAATCGAAATTTTCCGAAATCTGGCAAAAAAATAAAGTTACTTGTAGACAAAACGCCACACGACGACGACTAGCAGCCGAAAACAAGAAATGAAAATTTTTCTACAGGCAACGTTTCTATGTTGTTATATAAGCACCCTCATTATTCTCTGGCACAACGCAGGTAGATCATCAGCATTCTTTGACCAAATCAAATTGATGATGTGCTTTCCGTTCAGCCGATTGGTTTAATATGACGACCGCCACGATCGCTATTCTGAATTGTGCTTGGATATGTTTCACATACCTGAACCCATTTTTACTCATTACTTTGAATCCGTAAGTTATTTTTGTTATGAGGGATATACGAAGGCTTGTCGTTCTTTTCGGGGAGTTGGTTTGTTATGAAGACCGGCACGAGCGCGATTCTGAGTTGTGCTTGGATATGTTTCTAATCTGAACCATTTCTGCTCATTGCTTTGAATCCGTAAGTTATTGCTGTTACGAAGGATATATGAAGGCTCGTCCAGTATCCTGGCAAGTACTTATTTATGTGGCGATTTGGAAGAAAGATCCCATCACCTTGATAGGAAACCTATACCAGTATTCTTCTACACCGTAAAAAAACATTTCATTCTTAACTCGAGGTGGTTATCACTATAATCTCGTGGTTGTAAAATCATAGGTCCAATGTGAGGTCAACCCACCACATCAACAAAAAGGTAATGATTGAGAATTGACTAGTTCGTATTTAATCAGGAGCACTCCGAAGAAATAACAATCCCTGAAAGGCGACAAGGACCTTGAACGCCGAGAGATATTATGCCAGTGAGGTCCTCAGATACACCACAGACGGCGCCGTAGTCTACCTCAGCCAAAGTGATTCAATTATGGCGTGTGACATCAGGGACCATGTGACTTTTGGGCAATAATTCTGACGTTTGCTAAATTCCTTTACCATCAGTTTTTCAGGACAATTCGAAAAAAGGTGATGGCGGTCATTGGTTGTGGCAAAAATATCTCAAGAGGTACTGCGGTAATCACGACTAACAATAAGCCAACCAGGTCAAACTAGTTAGAAAACTACCATACAAACCTTATGGTATGTCGGTTGTGTGGGTTATGTTCACCATTTTCCTGGTTGCGTTTCTTGTGTCGAAAATTGTAAATAGTTACGCCTAATAAATGTTTATCAGATTTAAAGAGGTGTGAGGTGATCACGACTAACAGCAAGCTAACTAGGTGAAACTAGTTGATTGCATGTAAGCCCATGAAGAACCTTAGAAACATGGCAATGTTTGTTAACGAATAGACGCTGGGTAGATTTTCTGTGCATTGACGATTGGTTACTTCAGACCAGATTCGACATTAATGAGTACACAAGAAGCAGAAGGTAAACCTGTGTGGACAAATTTAAAGACTTGACCTACTCCTTAATAGTGACGCACGTATCTCTGAAAGGCGTTACAGGATACTCTCGCGATCCTTCCCATCCTTCAGAGACGGGCTCCAGAGTTTCCAGAAACAGGTAGGCTACTTTTTCCGATTTGTTCCTGAGGTTTTGAGCACACGACGCTTCATACGCAGTGAATACATAATAATGCATACATAATACATGGGCAATGAACGGCCGCTCCACTCTCAAAATCTAATAAAATGAAATGTGTTAGTATCTGAGTTTCTTTCCTTTGGGTCTTTTCTTCATTGACGCTACACGCCACGGAGCAACATACACATTACAACACCATCGACGCTGAGGCAACTTTGCATTTATACAAAGGTAAGTGTATTAGTTGGTTAGAACCGCATTCTACCTCATATCGTATGACGGATAAGGGAAGAGGGCGGTTCTCCGTTCAGTAATGACACACCAATGGCAATGTTTGTAATGATGAAACGTATATGAGAGAAGAGTTGATGACCTGTTGATGTAGAAGGCCCTATTTACAGACGAATGTGAGCATGAGATAATAGTATCATTTACCTTAGTGCTCCCCGTAAATGTGCAGAGCGAAGATCTTTTGAAAAACTGCATGCAGTTCTCGTTGGAGTTGCACTGCACTGCACAATAGGTATGTTCTAGAATCTCCACGTTGTCCCTTCTTAACCTCGGCATGATGTCGAATGTTCAGTTACTTCTGCCAAACGAGGTTTTTAGATGACACCTTTTATTGGCCTAACGTTTCGACCTTCTCGTCTTCTTCAGAGGCCTGAAAATGGCTCGAAGCTTTTAATTTGTTACCTACCCGACCAAACGCCCTCCCCACTCTAGCGTTTCCGACTTCGTTCCCGAACGCTTCCCAAAAACCCGGCAATGAGTCCTAACAACTCACCGAAGGTCTCACCGTGCGGAGCTCAGCTCACGCTGTGTGTCAGTTGAACCAGTAAGGACGAATGAGACTCACTTGTGTCTCACTGTGTCGCATAAGTCAAAATTGTCATAGCGCACGTAGTCCTTACTGTAGCTCGCACTCTGATACAAACAGGAAATCATTTGTAATAGACATACACTCATATACTGGCGTACAAGACGGAAACTTCAGCTAGGAAAGTTTTGGAGTCATTCTGGATTTTCGCGAGAAAACCAAGAATGAACAACCGAAACGAGTGTCTGGCTATTACAAATGAATTCCTGCCGTTTGTATCAGAGTGCGAGCTACAGTAAGGACTACGTGCGCTATGACAATTTTGACTTATGCGACACAGTGAGACACAAGTGAGTCTCATTCGTCCTTACTGGTTCAACTGACACACAGCGTGAGCTCGACCCGGTGAGACCGTTGGTGAGTTGTTAGCATTCATTGCTGGGAAGCTTCGAGGTCGGAAAGTCGGAAAGTGGAGGTCGAAACGCTAGAGTGGGGAAGGCTTGTCGGGTAGGTAACAAATCAAAAGCTTCGAGCCATTTTCAGGCCTCTGAAGAAGACGAGAAGGTCGAAACGTTAGGCCAATAAAAGGTTCATCTAACAACCTCGTTTGGCAGAAGTAACTGAACATAAGTATCTGTTACATTTTTTTTTTGAAAAAAAGATGAAATAAACGGAACAGGGCGTGCTTGATGACTTTATGAAAAAACAGTAAGGCTGCGTTTATACTTTGCGGCAGCGTAGCGTAGCGCCAGCGTGCCGCTAGCGTATCGACGCTAGCGTACGCCAGCGTTTCTCCAGCGTTTCACCAGCGTTTTGCTAGCGTTTGCAGCGGCAGGGGAGTAGAGACTATGTGGCCGTCGGAGACGCAGAAGCGATGTGCATTGTAGAGACTAAGGGCGAGTGAGAGACGCGCAATCGATGTGTTTTGTACCCTCCAGCTCTCCCATAGTCTCTACTCCCCTGCCGCTGCAAACGCTAGCAAAACGCTGGTGAAACGCTGGAGAAACGCTGGCGTACGCTAGCGTGACGCTGGTGACGCTGGGAACGCTAGATCGATATGCATCCTCTCCCCGGCACTGCCGCTGGCGTACGCTGGAAGCGCTACGCTACGCTGCCGCAAAGTATAAACGCAGCCTAAAACCGATCGAGTAGTGGTTTGCGCGGCAAGCCAAGTCTCAAAGTCTCTCAGTCTCAAAGAGCATCGTGGCGTTGTGAGAATCGCGTCAGGAGATCCTACCTGGTCGCTGGGAGAGGGGATAGTTTTGACGTAAGTTTTTTTAATCCCCGTTTCGCTCATTTTATGGGTCCTTAGGAAGAACTGGAAAATTTCTTGGAAAGCTAGGGAAGATGTCTCGTCCGGGGGGGGGGGGTGGGCAGCATCATTTCATACACTATGATGCTATACTCATTAAGTCATTTCAGAGCTAGAACTCGCCTACAAAGAAATATGTAGTTGTTGTAATGAAA
Organism: Cooperia oncophora; assembly: GCA_036418165.1. Lineage (NCBI taxonomy): Eukaryota > Metazoa > Nematoda > Chromadorea > Rhabditida > Trichostrongylidae > Cooperia > Cooperia oncophora. The sequence continues at coordinate 16,142 of MU914001.1, read as the reverse complement.
ACCAACTGCACACTCACCTCCCAAGACGGTCCCACGGTCCCTGCCATGTGCGAAGTGAATGGGTGCGCAACTGCAGTAGCGTGCCACCTTCTCCACTCAGAAGGGCGCGCGAACCAGGCTATAGGGTAGTGCTACCCAAGTGTCGTCTTCACACTTCGCCCACTCTATCTCAATATGAAGCACTTGCGTTGCTTTCGCAACGAAAAGCGTTCCCAGCGCCACAGTGCAACCAAAATTCAGATTGTGCCGGCAAGTAGCGCGTTCATCTGTGTTAGGGGGTTGTGCCTGGCCATGTTGCAGCGCGGGCGTGTTTTGGAAACCAAATCCGGGTAGCACTACCTTTCCACTCCGTTCCCGTGCACTTTGGACCTTAGAAAATGGGGCGCTACTACAGCAGCAGGTCCATCCCCCCAAACAGCCCAAAACACTGTTCACGGAGCGTCCATTATGTCTTCAACGGCAACACCCACACCACCATAGCTCTTAGCCTGTCTATTTGCTCGTCTGTACAAGAATTCGACATTTTCCAAGGAACCATTTGCAGGCTGAACCAAGTTCGGGTAGGGTAGGTATGCATAGAGATGGGCGGTGAATACATAACTCAAACTGAACCGAAGATCGCCCCTCGTGTGCAGCGCCTGAAGGATAGGAGCGATACTGAAGATAAAACTCGAAGTTCGGTCGCTGAGTGGTGGAGTAGCAATCTAGGGACGGGTGATTACAGGAGGGGTCTTCAGCATGTCAGCTCGTACTAGGCGGGAACCTCAAAGCATCGAGAAAAATCGGCCAACGTCAGTGATGAGCGACTGAGTGGATCCTCAACAGCAGCGGGTGCCGGATAAAGATAAGCAGTGGGGTACAAAATAAAAACATCTCCTCCCTTGACGTTCCTTTTTGTGGGGCACGCATTCTAACTCTATTCAGAAACGCAGTGGCTTACTGAATGCGATATGACCTATACAATGCCTCAATCTTTTCCTCTCAAGCGAGTCCGATACCGAGTCACCTCCTCAGGAAGGTAAGGCTTGATTGGCCTTGGCCGGAGCCATCCGGTATTCGATCCCTGTACCGCAGATGTGATGAGGTGCTAACTCCCACTACACCACCTCCACCTCTTCGATGGGGAACTGAACTGAAACGAAAACTCGGAGTTCAGTTTCCAGTGAATCCAAAAAGATGTAAGTGAGTGAAAAATTCAGTCGGAACTTGAATTTTACAGAACATGACAACTACTGACCGGATTTAACGACCGAAAACGGGTGATGGACCGTACAGGAAACATAGTCGTAAGAGTGCGAAACCCGTGGTGTTATAACACCGGTTCCACTTACCCATTACTTTGTCGTAAGGCGCTCTGACGACGTAAACCATGTTTTACTCTGAATATTTCGCCACGGTGGCGCGACCTAGTTCAAAGGGGGGAACGCCGACTTCCAACCTTCTTTTCGGTGGCCGACCTAGCTTAAAGGGAGAAGCGCCGACTTGATCAGATGTGAGGGACGGAGTGAACTATGTGGATTTTTTCAACTCAGGTCTATTTCTTTTTCTCTAGTTCGCCGGGAGCATCTTGGGTGAGGCGAAATTTTTATTTGGAGCCGGGGATTAACTCATCTGTGCACGTTCACTGCTCGTCTGTGCTCCATCAAAGAAGGCTTAAGGGTGTTGAAAAGGGTCGCCATGATGGTACGGGATGAGTAGCCCTGATCAAAGGTGCAGATAAGAGGAGTGCCTTGTGGTAATCAAGCTTTTCAGCTCACCATGATCGGGAACTCACGTCAAATTATGCGGCGATTTATGATTATGATGTGTGACAAAAGATGGAACGTCGCCAGCACTTGATTATTTATCTCTTTGTGGGCATCCTTGGAAACCTACAAAGTGTGAGTACCCTGTAAACTTTCCCTGAGTTGCCTGAGCGGTGAACTGGCATGCTGGTCAACGTGAGCCTCGGTGACATGCGAAGTGAGAGGCTCGCAAGGAAATTATCGCTTTTGCAATCAGAAATCATAATTTCGAAAAAAAAAACCCTTAGTGATGGCTATGTGACGTCTCCTACATTTAATTATCCAATCTGAGATCATACTAAAAATAAGATAATGGCCGCTGGTCAAATGAACAGAAGTTCAAAAAAACAAATTTTGCGTTCTGTTGCAGGAAAGTATCTCCATAATTTGGCTGGCTTGGAAGTTCTGTAAGATTTCTTGCCAAACTCAAGATACTTGTCTAAACTGTGAGGGGGTGTGATCAATAATGTTAGCAATGAATCTGAATGAGATACACTTCCCATTAGTATCACTCGCTTGTCTCCCACTTCCTCTACTTTTGTGTGGAGAAGAGTTGCGCTCCGTAGCGTCAGACCGACCCTCAAACCCCTCACATGAACTTCTACTACACCGGCTTGAGCACAACAGCTGCTGAGGTCAAAATAAAGAAGCTGAATAGGGACGATGTTCACGGTGAACGGACAGTCTCCCACGACGCCAATGCTCCAAAGCGGGAGCCTACAGCCTTGAAGAAGAACTGAGGTTCCAGCGTTGTCAGCCCATTTCCTCAACATGACAATGCAGCCCATAGCCGGTTGAACCTAACCTCTTGCAAAGGAGCTGGAATTCTCTCCCTTTGCACCAGTGAAGCACAGACGTTGCTCCTCCCGACTGCTCGCTGTCTCCCAATCTAACCCGTTACATAGACGAGAAAAGCTTTAAGAATTGAGAAATTGAGAACGAGTCGAAATCGAGATGACGTCCAACATTGACTCGCGCCGGCCTACACTGTGAAACGATTGCATCCCTCAAAAACTGAACCCGGTAATAAAAACGCAGCATATTACCGTATTACACGTCTCCCTATAGAAAAAAATTAGTTTTAAAAATCGTGACAAAGTTTCTTCCGCCAACCTAGTACATGTACGCCGGGTTCTTTAAAGACACATGGTACGCTCAAACACATTGAGGGTGTATGAGACTATCAGCCCCCCAGCTGTCGATGTGTCGTGGTCCCCCCGCCCAAAACTGCACGGGTCAAGAGTACGGGGCCGTCGGGAAAACTCGTAATTTTCCTTGCCTACGCCGCAACGTTCAGCAAACTTCACGTATTTTTTACTTACACGCCCGCGCGGCCGCGCTTCTCGCTGCAGCTCTCTCTTGGCTTTTTGCCAAGTCCTGTAATTGCGCTTTGGAATACAAGTACAACGCAATTTCTTTATGCGGATAACATTTTAGGTGCTGCAAAATAAGAACCGAAGATGATGACGAGGGCCAGAACTCAAGGGCAACTGTGCTGTTCTGCAACATTCCTCAGAGGCCGCGCATTCCCACAGAACATGACAATAAAAACGGACAACATGACAATAAAACATGACAATACAAGCAAAACGCAATTTCCTAACATTTGAGGTATTGCTCATGCTTCAAAGTCCGAATAGAAAGCGATGAGATAGATGACATAAGGCTATTAAATGCGAGAACAACGACTATGTTAAATAAAATAAACTCACGTAGGTGTAAATAAAAATAAATTGAAAAACTAAGGCGAAACGCCAATAATTTAAAATCAACGTCAGTGCCATTGTTCTGCGATCGCGGCTCGAAGCCGGCTCTGCAAGCCGCTATAAGAAAATACTTTACAAACTAAACGGCGTTGCGACGGTTGGCCCGTTTTTATTGGTCCATGTTCTGTGGCGCGAAGCGCGGCAGAGGGATATTGCAGAAGCAGCACAGTTGCTCTTGAGTTCTAGCCCTCGTCATCATCTTCGGTTCTTATTTTGCAGCACCTAAAATGTTATCCGCATAAAGAAATTGTATTTGCTTGTACCTGTATTTCAAAGCCCCACATTTACAGGACTTGGCCAACAAAGCAAGAGCAGCTGCACGCGACACGCGCCGCCCGGAACGCCGTCTGTTAGCGTTTGCCACGAAATGAGCGGTGTAAGCAAAAAATTAGCTACTTTTCCACGGCTCGCCTACTCTGACCCCGCGCAGTGTTTTCGCGGGGGGAACCACATCCAGGACCACATACATCGTACAGGTTGGGGCACGTCACGGGGTGATCAAGCTTCTGTTCAAGGCCAAAATATCCAGAGGACTTCAGAGATAGCGACTGACAATTACAGCTAATACAAATCTTTGACTACATTATTAGAATATGGTAAGAGGCGCCGCAACCTTCTGATATTTCCGAACACTCTTTTTACCTTCACGTTTACGTTTCCACGGAGCGGGACCGTCGCTGCTTGATCTTTGCCTGTGGGACTGTTGTCGTTCTTTTTTCATTGCAGAGAATTACACTTTACTTCGCTGCGGACGGTTGAGCGTGTCTGGCAGTATGACTGTGTCACCTCATCGAAGCCGTTCTTCTACCTTCCTTGTTGCAGGCCCACGCCATTGCGACAAAAAGCGGTTGGAAAACCAGTTAATTACGAAGGCATACGATACTGTATTGTCGTTTGCCTCTTCAAAACTGGTATGAGCAACGAGTTTCTGCCCCACCGCCGCAAACGCAGACCGCCACTGACCACGCCCAACCGTCCCGCATGCGAACTTACACTATATGGCCGGCCTTCCGTCCCAATCAGGGGAAGTGGCCGGTAAATTTTTGCTGGTAGGCTCCGTAATAGCAAGTACTGTACCTGATCGCGCCGTATAGGAATGCCTAACGGACCACTCGCAAATCTATCCATTAAGCTTCCTTACTACTGTGTGAGAAGAAAAGCGCTTGCAACACCTCTACTTTCACTCTCACACTCTACCCTTCCATGCCGCTTCATTGGTGGATGTGGGAGCCGGTCACAGCGCACTTATTCGGTCAGCCCAAGGAACGTGGTGAACCAAGATGAACCCTATTCTATAAATACTGATGTGACTCGTTGCCATCGATTCCGCTGTGGGACCACGGCTTGCTAGCCACAACTGTAGTATAGCCTTGTGTAGTGTAGGTGCCTTCCTCACTTTTTGTACCTTGAACCTTCACAGCCCATCGCAGCAGCTATCTCACTCTTTGAAAATCTCGTCAGCTGACAGGATCAATTAAAGGCGAGCGCCCACGTTCATTTGTATGTGTCCTATCTTCTCCTTACCCTCCTAAAGATATCGAGCTCTGTTGACAAGGCTGAGGACGGTGTGCTAATTTTGCCAGCTCTCAAAACATACGGAGGATGGGCCACCCGCCTGTGAAAGGAGAGGCCGCCCCGCCCACCTGGCAAGCCATAACTGTTTATCTATCAGCCCTTTGCAAGGCCTGCAGCCCCGCTTTCAAGAATAATAAGCCTTATGCGAGCCCTCATTTCATTATATACGAACGCCTTGCTCTCAGATGGCCGGGGCGCGCGACTCTTTAACTACGCGAACGGCGCGCTCTCGCCTTTTTGAGATGCAATAAATTATGTACATCCCTAAACTGGTGAGGGGCAATCATATCCAGAAAAGCTGTATGGCGGGACATAAATGAATGTGGGCGCTGCCTTTGAAGCCTTGTTCATTCTGTTCTTCACTCTAAGGTGAATAACGTTTGCACAATACTTCCTTCTTCATATTCAGCTTTCTCTTCATATTAGGAACACAATGGCCTGGAATGGCATTTGTGGAAGGCCTGAAATTCTCTACGTTAACAGCTGACATGTTTTGTGCTTGATCACATGTTTTGCTAATGAGCTCAACCTTTTAATCATCAATTATCTTGTTCGCTTATCTCCCCTCTCTTCACTGTAATATTCTGGGGAATAACGCAAATTTATCAGCGGCCCTAAATTATATTTATCCTAATACAATTGCGAGAAAGCGTGATTTAGTTAGCCCTATGGCGTGGCCAAGTTACCGCTAGCATTCGATGTCGCCTCCGCTTCTGTAGCTCATAGATTTGTTATGGTGTAATACTTATCCAAACTGACGTTTCAATAAACTCGCGATAGATGACGCTTGTTATTCAAGGTGCAGTTTGGCTTGCTGGGGGGCATCAAGCGGGCATCGAGTGGAATTCAGCAAAGTTTATACGCGTCCCCCTGTTGAGACATTTGAATTGCTGTAATCGAAGTGGCTCACTTGCCCTATTTCGCAGCATCGTTGTGTGGAACACGTGAGAGGTGATACTTTCCACTGGGGAGATGGGGCGGGGGCGGCGGTCTTAAGCGGTTCGTCGCTTGGCGAAGGAGAGAGTGTCGTATGTGGTTTGAACTTGCGCTGGCGGGTAAAAAAGTGTGGCTATCGCTTAATTTTGCCCTTTTCATGTGCTACTATACCCTCGGCTCGAACCAGCAATACTCTTGGTCATGAAAATTTAGGACTTGTTGGGTCCGGCAAGGATAGGGTTGATAACGAAGATTTCCGAACGAGCGCCGCCCTATGCGATGGTTACCTTAAATGAGCGCTGGCAGTATCTCTTGGTTGACAATCGTAGCGAAGTTTGCTGCTTGCCAGTGCTTTTTCTTGGGGCTGCTAGACGGTCCGATATCTTTCTCTAAGTGGCGGAATGAGCTTCTTCAGGAACAAAAGGACCTAAAAGCGAATGCTCTACTGTCGCGTTTCACTTACCGTAATTTGAATCTTTCCATGTTCGAAAAGTATTCTAGATGACGTTGCCGTTGTTGCTTCCCCCTTGAACACCAATTTGTGTGCCGAGCATCGAGCTGGCGCCGTCCTATACTCAGCTCCGCTGCCATCCCGCGATACCTGCAGGGGGAGGGGGGACGATTGAATGTCCATGTTCTTTTGCTCTCCAACTCTAGGTCCAATCCGGGCCGCGTCGTGTATTCTTCCTCAATCTCAATACACACGAACGTGGCACCTAGCGTGGTAACACCTAGGTGCCACCTTCGGATGGTTATTGAGAACCGCCAGGATACAAACAAAAGTGCTCTTGAAAATATAGAGCAACCGCGCCATCCATTTCTTTGGTGCCGTCATATATACTACCTCCAAGGAAAATTCATCAGAACGGCCACCTAATTTAATTTAAATCTAGTCCTTATACTTGAATAAGTGCTTTTTTTTCTTCCTTTCCACATAACAACCTGATAAAACACTAACATAAGTGCGCGGCTACATATGAATTTACAACTAATGCTGCCGAGGTACAAGAAGATTGGCGAGCAATATACTATTCGGTAGCGAATACTAGCGGCGTTAATTTTCTTCCAACCAATCACAGAGAATGCTGCAGCTTGGACTGGTGAAAGGGGCCGCTGACATCACGGACGGCACACTATGTCCCTTGGTGCACCGATTGACCCCGGCGGGTTCCGCTGCCTGTCCGCGCACAAGAGCGCGGCCGCACTCGAAGTGCGCTGTCTGTTACATTACCCTCCTCCATTTCGGCAAATTGGCTCCAAAGCCATATGTCAAAGGGCGCTGTTTGGCTTGGAGGGGCATTTTGCACAATAGCTCCTGTTCGGTGGCCCATGTTAGCGATACCGCGGTTCTGCACGTTGGGTAGACCTGTTACCCCTGTTTCTAAGCTTTACAGCAATCGTTTGAGCCTGAGCCGCTTTGGCCTCGGGAATTCACAAGTTTCCAGGAGGTGGCCTGTACAAGCTTAGCTGAGAGCCATTTGGTGCCCCCACATAGGCCGAACCGCACCCGTGAAGCGAGACTCAAGCCCGGACCTCACGCTTACAGATTGAAGTCGGGGTTCGAGTTCCGCTTAAATGTAATGTCCTTGCCCCTAACTCAACATTTCTACGACAACTTTCCGAGTACGAAGTGCTGTATTAAGGACAAAACGCACGCTCACCTGCGAGATGGTATCCTCGGCAGTCGCTGCTGCAGTTAGCAGCGTCCCCAGCTGCTCAAGCGCTTAGCTGCGTTTTCCCGCCCGAACGATTGCGCGGGGATGCGCAGCTCTCGCGACCGGTAGCATTAGGTCAGCTCCTCCCACACTCCGCCTTGACAGCCAGCTTACACTTGCCGACGCCCTGCATTTCGCTGATGATCCCCGCGCCGTCACTCCTCACGAACGCGCGTCAGCCACATGCGCTGCCGTACGCGGCGTTTCTGGCGCTTTGCCAAGTTCTTCCCAGGTTTGCGCCTTCGGATGCTACTGAAATGCGAGCTCCGGTTTGCGCTATGACAATAGCAACGTTCTCTGTGCTGCCCCCAAACTCTGAATCATATTGATGCACAAGCAACTAGAATTGAAGGAAGCAACTTACAGCGCTTCTGCGCTGGAGATGTCTAATGCCCACTTCATTTCTAGCGCCCTTGTTATCATCTGCATGCAGAATTTTGCCAGCTTCAAAACTATCATCCACATCAGGTAGTTTGCGTTTCGATCGCTACTTTCAGCAAGTGCAAAACTGTAGCACTCGGCCAATGTGCCAAGCGCAGCCGCGCGACAGCCGGTATCTTGTGCGGACGCCTGTCCGGAACAAGTGAAAAACAGATGGGGCCAGGATATGGTAGCGGCGTGTAGCATGTCTGCACCGTAAGTTGCTTTGTAGGCGGCAGTATGGAGGAACCAGCCTATCCCAAGGTCCTGGGGCTCCATCTTCGCACATGTTTGGGCGGGAAAACCACTTGCTTGCTTCGCTGGGGCCTGCCAAGGATACACATTGCAGGTGAGCGCGCGTTTTGTCTTCGCCGCAATAAAGCAATTATTCTTCAGTTTCCAGAGAGCGTCTCTACGCTTAAATGTCCACTATATCCAGTGCAAGTCTGAGTTTATTCTCGATAAATCCGAACCAAGAAGAGGTTGCTGTAGGAATAATATACTGTATTCTTTCGTTGATTGCAGTGCCACTATATCTTGTAGTCATATACGTGAGTTGTTTTGACTTACTTGAGCCGCTACCTCGTTTCGCTGTTCCGTTGCTCAAGAGGATTAGGAAGGCGGAGCAGGAACAAAGTACAAATACACCTTTAAACACATCCTTGCTTGGTGCATTTTTTAGTGAGTTGGCGTTGAAATCCTGCGACTCTTCGAACAGAGTTCAAAAAAAATTATAATTTCCGATGTCCTTACATTTACTCCTGATTAGTGGAGACGGTATGTGTGGTATGGCTTTGTGAAGCATTCAGAGCTTAAAAGTTTCTCAGGGATAAAGGTTTTTTCGACCCACTCTATATTATAGTTTACTGGTAGGGCCACTTTCTAACATTGCGTTAAACCCGAAAAGGATCCGCTTGTCATACATTCATTAGTAATGAGAGTGTGGGCTCCCCTACATCCAATCATCCAGTCACTATTCATCTGTTCTCGGCAAACTGGACAATGGACAATGTTAGCGCTAAAGGAATAGTGGGTAAAATTTCGACAGAAATTGTCTAGGCAGCAGCAGCAGCAAAGTAGAGGCAGTGTCTTTCGCTGCGGACAGGACAGATCAATTTGGTGCAGTGCTAGTTTTTTTTCATTCTTTTTCGTTCTGCCAGTGAGAAGACTATGGATTACGTCGTACCAATCGTTTATCACCAATTATGGTCACTTATCTGATTCAACAACTGGTGTAGAACGAGCCGGCATCGCGCCAAAACCAGCTTCACTAACATGCCTTGAGGTCTACAGTTAAGAAGGCTGAGAGGATGTCATTATGTTTTGAACCCTGTTTCATTACAGAATCTTTAAGGTTATGACAACAGACAAGGAGCTTCGTTCAAATCCCCAGTATCGCCTCATGAATCACATAAACTATGTCGATTTCGGCCAGATTATATGCCATATTCTTGGTGGAATTTTCATTATATTCTCGCATATTCAAGTACTGTTCCCAGCACTTGTTCGGGTACGTTCTCGCGAGAATATCATTATTGTATGTACCTATGCACGACGCAGAGTATTTTTCATACACGTGGAACAATCTCACCCTGATAAACTGAGGAGCGTTATGGTTGTGTCTTCCGCTGTAGACTGCAGGTTTGAATGGGGTGTTTCATGGAGAGGGCTGGTTGGCTGGCTGGAGCAGCACCAGTCGATTTTTCAGCAATTATTGTCGCCTGCCAGCTTACCAAATGGGGAAGAACAAACTGGCGCCGCGCCAAAGCCGGGACACTGGAACGAGTCAGCGTTTGCAGTCAATACAACTGTAATACCATGTCCGATACAGGAATTTTGATTGCTTGCACAAAGTAGTTCGCCAGTGATTTGTTCAAGTTTTTGTTTCATAATAGAGTCAGTTGAGTTTAGGGCATGAGTTGATCTTTCATAAGTTCGTAAGAACTGCTGGGCTGAACACCAATTCTGGTTGTTCTTCTCTGAACTAATAGGGAATCGTCTGGAAGAAGGCATCATAGAAACTTGAATGGAACAAAAAATGGGTGAAATTCGTGTCCGGCGGGTAAAATGTTTAATGAGGTCAAGTTTCTAGCCAATCGTAACGCTTCAACATATAGAGACGTAGGGCTAGCAGCCATCGATTGCGACCCTAGTGACAGAATAAGCTTCTATTAGGGGTGCACAAATTTTTTCCCCTGTTCATGAAAAAAACCCGCAGCAGTTTACTTGCATTTTCTTGACTCAATTAGCCCCGCAGTTCTATTTTGGATCTCTGCCTTTATATGCGAGTGTTGGTTGTGCCTTCTAGACATTCTCTCAGTATTGAGCTTATATGCATGGGCTTAATCGCAGACTTGGACTAAAGCATTAGCTAAAGATTCCAGAATGTTTTTTATAAATTTTTCAGGTCGTGGGTTGTACTATAAATTCTTTGTGGCTTGCAATGTTTCCTATCATGAGTGTCTTATCAATAAGTCGAATACTGATCATTCGCCAAATTATTAAACCCAAAGAAACTCCACATATAATAAAGGTTTGTTTGAAAAAAACTTGGATTCCGTGGTACCACCTCCACTTCAGAATGTCTCTTCTAACAACCACTTGAGTCCTCTTCAAATCAAACTAGGTTCTTATAGTTCTGTTCTCTTGCCCAAGGAACCCTGGTGTTGGCACACTTGAGGGCGAAATGGATTACGCTTTTGTGATGCTTCAAAATAATGGATCATTTACCATATATTATCCGTAAGGGGAGGCTTAGGCGGTGTAGCGGCAAGTGGCACGCTTACCAGCTCCGAGGGTCAAATCCCAGAATCCCAGATAGGCCGTCCAAGCCAACCGTGTCATGGTTGGCCATGAGAGTTTGTGCTCAATCCTTCACCCAGGTGACGTTTCAGGATGAAAGCACTGAAAAACACGGTGTCGTCCAGTGTCGACTTTGGCTACGCATTCGCACACTCATTTCATCCTGCAGCTCAAAAATATACGTTTCGAGAATGCCTGAAAATTCTGCTTTGTCATCATGAAAAATTTGATCATTCCTTTGGAAACCTTCCTTTTTGTGAT
>MU914000.1:10447-23970 GCA_036418165.1 Cooperia oncophora | reverse complement strand
GGGCAAGACCAGGCACTAACTGGACCTGTAGAAGCTGGGTAAAGCATCGCGGGTGGTCTGACACGGCTTTTTCTCCGATCCCGATGCTATACCAGCTGGACCAGCTCCCTTTACGTTTGAACTCGCTTTTTTGAATGAGTCTTCATGTCTAAGTCAGGGAACTCCTGACGGTCCTATCTGCTCGTGATCTACTCGTGGCAAGTTAGAATAAGAGGAAGCCTGATTTCCAGTTTGAAATGTGGAATAGAAGCCGTATTAGGCTGCGTTTTTCACAAGTGGATTACCTTTCCATCATTAACAGACTCAACGGTCGTCTCGGCGACACCGCCGACATCTCCACCAACAAAGACCCATGGCACATTGGTTCCTTGCGTGGCCTTGTTCACTTCGGGTGTTCCCCATTTGTTCATTTTGACAGGAGCCATGGCAGATACCACTGAAATCGTGCAAATTGAGACTTGGTATCTGGAATGATGAACTCAATATCTAATCAGAATTAGGCTAGAGAAAGATTGTTACCCTTTGTTGGTTAAAGTTATAATTTCAGCCGAACTATGGCTGATGGGCCAGGTAAGCGCACAGCGTGTGCGTCGAGGTGGGAGGGGGGGGGGGGGTGGGTGGGTTTGGCGCTAGTCCATTTCTCACCTATCGTTGTCGCTTGCCCGCTTCAACAAGCCCTTTTGCCTGACACGCCGCAAGCTCCTCCAACTCAAGCTAGCTACTGTAAGTGGAACGAATCAGAGGGCGAGCGTTCTTTCCGCTGAATCTCAAATCTCACGAATCGGACTTTTTTATTAATACAGATAGTATTCAAGGTCATCCATCAACTAGTACATACTGGAATATTACTAAACCTCGAATGTACCCTATAGAAGATCCGAGTATATATCACGGAACTGAACCCTATTCTGATTCTATTACTTGATTTCTACTCTATTTGGCAGTTAAAGTTCACCAAAATGATGAACTCCGCTCACGCCTTTTCGTCATTTTGGAAGTTACTAGTTACTTGGACTTATTTCATATCGTTTTCCCAATGGGTACTCGTGAGTAACGAACCATCAGGATCAAGAAGTGTTGAGCCGAAAGCAGAGATGATGTAGTCGGCCTTAAGTGTGAGCGATTGTTCTTCATCCTCGAACCTGCGAAGGATTTCAAGATTATTCGATTTCATTCGAACTAGAGATGATTGGGCAGTACCTACCAAGTTCCCATCCAAGTCCTGCTCTGTCTTAACAAACTGCATTGAAACAATGCGACCGTCCTTGATGTTCACGGCTTTTGGAGAGCAATATGGCATGAACTCACATCGTTCCTCTCGAGCTGCTTCCATCTGAACTTATAATCTGCTTAGGCCTTCTGGGTAATCTCTTACGATCTTCTAGATCTTTTTCTAGTTCGAAATCCACTATATCGCCCATTTCTCCTCTGAAGAGGAGCAGGGAGTGTTTCACGTAGTTTGTTGGATTTCGTGGCTGTACTTTTGATTTTTTTGTGATCAATGGTACTGACCAACAGAAAACGTAATCATCAGGTTTTTTGATTAGACTTTTGGACCAGAAATTAACTCCGAAAGCGTGTATTCACCTCCTCTGGCACAGCACGAATACCAGTGAATCCTTTACGGAATACAACGGTAACCCTGGAAGCACCGCATCGTAGAGCGGACGTGGCACAGTCGAACGCCGTATCACCTGGGAGGAGCTCATTAATATCGTTAACAAGCTGGGTAGGCAATCTAAGAAGGATTTACTGCAGCGCAGTTAAATTTAGTTTCATTCAAATCACTCTTCTAAGCTTTGTCATCTCAATACTTACCAGCACCGAGTACAATGACACGTCCTTTTAGAGCAGGGAGGGGATTTTTCGAGCATCCGCACATACCTATGAAGTTAACTCATGAAACTCCTTTACCTTATTATCATTTAAAGCATCTGCAAATATCTGCAGTACAAAAAATACCCGGTTTGCTGGCAGCTGCGACCATTGGCAGGAAATCTTTGCTGGTAAAGAATCCATGGCTTTGATCCAACCCTTTGAAAACGCCGATCTTCTTTGGTTCAGGCATGCCGATACCGATGAAGATCGCCTTCGCTCCGGAAGCCTAGAATACGTTTTTAAAGGGAGTTCATCAGAATGGAGGTTATTGAGTCATATAGTCATTATCTGGCATAAACACTTGCGTGGGAGTAATGGTTGGCTCAGGGTGAGATGACGCCGGTTACTGCCGTCCAGAAGGGGGCGCTGTTGGCATCCCGTGTTCTAACAGTGGGAGCAACTACCAGTGCAAGGTCTTCGAGACTTAACATGGCTATCTATTCAATCTAGTAAGTTACTCACTCATACCGGTTCTGATAACTGGGAACCTACTCTTACCTGGTACCCTGGTACCCAATGATCGCACAACACTGATTTCGCTCGGCTCGACCGGCCCGCCAGGGATTCAGGTTAGGAGGTCCGAGTTGCGGCCGCATGCAGAAAAAACCCTGAGACGTTCACCACCTAGATTCAGCTATCTGTAACACAATCTCGCCAAGGAAAACAGGTCCTGGTGCAAATGTCGTGCACTACAAACACAATTTTCACCGCGTTGCCACAACGGATCTCCTAGTACGTCAACTAGTATGGCGTGATTCGTAAACTATCTGACGATGTTAGGATGATCACAAATCGTTTTCATTCGAAAGGATAAACGGTGTACTGCATCACATACCTTCAGTTTTTCAACAGTAAGGTCTGATTTGTGAAGTGCTCGTCCGGTCTCAATCTTTACTCCAATATCTCGTGCTAGTTGGATTTCGAAATCGACCACTGAGTATGGTAGACGGAACTGCGGTATTTCTGAGGAACTGGAAAATACAGAGTCAATGAAAGTGAGCGTCAGATTAACCCATTCGCGACCAGGCGCGTTTTTCGAAAACGGCTCGTTCGGACCGGAGCATTTGCGAGCTCTCAGCAAGTGTCCGCCACCAGTGGTGGACACGGTCCCTCGTGACCCCTTACCAAAAATTTTAGCACTGTTCAACTTTCTGCTCCCGAAATCTCCTTTTTTACTGAACCATCGAGTGCAGGGGTTATTCCTCAGGTCACAAAAATGACATTCGTCTGTCCTCCGGTGCCATTTGGCGCCAATGTGCGCTAATTTAGTGCTATAGTCTTTCCCTCGAAAACCCGTGTAAGCTTGCATATTGAGGTGATTTGACATATTGAGGTGGCTCAAAACCTCCTGGTGGCAAGGAGGTTTTGAGCCGAGCGGAAGTGTACTCGTGTTAAAAAGGTCAAACCAACTCAGGAAACGACTGCTAAGCCAAGTCTGTCCACAAAGAAAGAAAGTTGGAAAGTTGGCTTGGTTCCGGATGTCTGAGGCAGTAAAGGGTTGACAGTGCCTATAGTTTTTCACCGGCGCTATTCGGCGCTAGGATCCACCTGCACTCGCCGTCGCCTTTTTTCGCTGGGGAGGGGGGGGGGGGGAGGGGAAGGGGAGGGAGGGAGCCCGATCACAAATAAGACATTGGTTTTTATCTTTGCAGAGCGCTACATGGCATGAGCGCCATGTAGCGCTCTGAAAGGCTGTAGCTTGGAGGAGGAGTGATTCCCTCCTCCTAAGGCAAGCTCAGCCTCAGCATCGCATTGATAACCCTTGTGCCCTACGCTAACGTTCCTGCTAAAAATGAATGTCATATCAATAATAAGGACAGAATAACCCTAGTATCCAAGTTCCCATCAATTTGGGTGGAAGAGGTGATAGCACCAAATTGGCGCCAGTTGGCGCTGGACCTGTAGTGAACGTCATATTCGTGACCAGACCACAAAAAGCCCTAGTATGTAACTTCCCCGAAGTTTGGAAAAAAGGTAGTGGTGAGTTGGCGCGGCACCATTCTGGCGCCCCGGTTTTGATGAAAAAAAGTGGTGGCGCCAAATTGGCGCCTAATGGTGCCAAATGGCGTCAAACACCGCCGGCGCCAGAAACGGACGTCACATTCGTGATCGGGGCACTGAGTAACCCTACCGGCAATTTTTCAGCAGAAATTTTTCTAGAGGTTTTGGGCTCAGGTGCTGCTAGTTGAATCGTGCCTGGGACCCTTATATCTGAAGATCTCGTTGGTCCACTATTTGCATAAATTAACAAAGGTATGAAGACTTGTACCACTGGGAAAAGTTCCTCGAAGAACTCGAACTGTTTCTAAAAATTTCATCAAAAGCCCGTCCGCCACATATGGTGGACATGGTCCGAAGTGGACATTTCGGTGTCCACCACCAGTGGCGGACATTGTCACGAATGGGTTAAGACGCAGTTTTGTCGTTCATCTCCTAAGAAAGGAAGCTTCGCACACCCAGTGGACCCTTTACTTCAGCGTATTAACTAAACCTGAACGAAACAAAGAATGAGTGGAGGTATACCTCAATCCTCCAATATACTTTTGCTTCTCGTATATTGTAACGTCGGTGTAACCAAGTCTGGCAAGAAATGAGGCGCATGAAATTGATGCCGGACCGCATCCTGAAGCGTACAGTACTCGCGAGGTACATAAATATCTTTTGGAATGGAATATTCGCGACTCGAATGTG
The DNA here is from genome assembly GCA_036418165.1 of Cooperia oncophora. Classification (NCBI taxonomy): domain Eukaryota; kingdom Metazoa; phylum Nematoda; class Chromadorea; order Rhabditida; family Trichostrongylidae; genus Cooperia; species Cooperia oncophora. The sequence continues at coordinate 19,401 of MU914000.1, read as the reverse complement.
CGACTCACCGATGAGAGCAATAGGCGATGAGTGGGACTTATTTCTGCTTTCTCGAATCTCCTTTGAAACGATCTGGCGAATGTTCATCTTCTTGAAGACCTGCAAGCGACAGAAGCACTGCCACTACTTCACAAGAAAAAAAACTTGTTAAAGCAAACATGCCCTCGCTTTACGCTATTAGTTCTTAAGATTTCAAAAAAAATGATTTTTTTGAAATTCACCTGTACACTCAAAATCCCTGAGATGGGGTAAGTGCGGCCACCTGAAGTAAACGCGGCGGTGGAAGGTATTTTCAACTTCACACAGTTGTGGTCGTGTCTTTGTCCAGCATAGGACAAGATGACAGTTGTCTCAAGTTGAAATATCCCACGAGTAACCCATCCTATGCCATGTGCAAATGAAACGCCTACTCCGTCTCAGGGATAATGAGTGTAATTGAAATCAGTTGCCTTTTTGGTTAGCCTTGGCCTGCCAGTTTACAAAAAGCTCTGGCTTTATTTGCCTTTCGCTACCCTACTCTACTAAATATAAGCGAGATTTTGATCTAACAACCTTTTCCTAGGCTATAATTGGCCTGAATTTCGCCCCTTGAGTAGTCTGATCCCCCGTTTGGACATGATCATCACTTGGCTTTGCTAAAAGCACATCGGCGCTTACGCGAGAACGCATAGAATCAACGCTTGTGACCTTCCCAGGGGGTGGCTTGAATTGCGAATATAGCCAGCTGGGGTGTTAGAAGGTCGTAATGGAGAAGTTCAAGTAAGAGAAAGCCACACTGATATCGTGAAAAGTTGCATTTAAGACGTTTGAATAACTGTAAGTTAGGTTACCTCACAAGCGAACTGTTGAAGACCTCCAATGTTGATAGCTCCTTCTTCGCTAGCCTGTAGATTACATCCGCCGACACAAAGGTCCGAAGTCGGGCAGATCATTCCACATGTCAACCCGAGAGGGTTATCACTGAGGATTTGACGAGCAGATCCATAGTAGTTCTAAAAACCTCACAACTTACACTTAAGTTCGGATATGAAAAACAATAAAGACATGATTATGCTCTACACTATTTTTTGATAAGCATTCATAAAAAAGCGCTAACTCCTACAGTAATCACTTACTGGAGTAATTTGCGTACCTTATTTGATATACTAGTTATGAATGCTTTGACGTCCAGCTGTGTAGGACAGCCTTTCTGACATGGTGCATCAGCGCATTTCAGGCAACTAAATTTAGCAATTTCATTATGAAGTATTTTCATCAGAGATTCGGAGCATTAAGTAATATTTGTCTATTCATTCACAAGAATCAAATTTCATTCGAGTATTGAGTGAGCCCAGAATCAGAAATTCTGCATTGAAAAAGTGAAAGAGAACGGTTATGATGTATCGCTAGCAGGTGCCGCTTCGAAAGCATCATTCGAGAACCAGTTCCCGACCGAGTCGAACCAGAGTTCTATTCTTCCGAAAAAAATCACCATTCGGTGGAGGTGGGGTGAATATTGCTGAGAAGAGCCCCCTCAGCCATTACGTAAGGGAGACGGGCAAGAGAATCGTAATTTGCCGCTCCGCCGCGCGCGGCGATGGCGCGGCGTTTTCTTAACTCGTGTTAACCTGTCGACTGGAGCACCGGACTTCATGTAGACCCGTCATCGTAGACATTCATGACTATTTTCGGTTCTGAATTGCCTGTTGTCGCCATCTACTACCTGGAACCATCGTCATTTGCGGTGCGACGTCGCACGCGACGCCCACCAGCGCGGTGAATTACGGTTCTCTTGTCACATACCCCGTGGGTCAAACATTCATTCAATCCGGCCATACAGTATGAGTGAGGAACAAAAAACACTTAGTACAAACCAGGAAACAATAAACAACAAGAAAAGGACATCAACACAGCAATTACAACCCAAAATTTAACTTTTCGAAAGAGCTTCACAAAATAACATCCGTTCTGTCATCATGCGCCATTTGGCATTAACAAGTATCAATTTGGTACCCTACCTCTTACACCAAAATCACTCACACTCTTGCATACTGCTGATGTTTATTTGGCACCCTAATTACGATTATAGCACTCATTCTTGATGCACTTTGGCTCCATTTGGCGCGAATGGGGCAGTTTCGCTCCTTCATAATCATCACCAAAATCGATGTGAATTTGCATACAAAGGTTATTTAGCATCCTAATAGTGGACTTTACCATCGAATCCGTTACAAGCTTGCATTTGGGGTTAACTTAAAGTCTTGATCACACAAAAGCCAGCGTTTGGTCTTCAGGGCAGCGTTGGTGAAAAAGGTGCTGTCGCCAAATTGAGCAATATTTCTGCTATATTGCGCCAGCATTGAGTGACCCTAACAGGCAGATCTACGGAAAAAAAAATTTTAGTTCAGATTTGACTGGAGGTATTCGTAGTTAAAGGCAGCGCCCACGTTCATTTGATGTTCCCGCGCCCTCTCTGGATATCATAGCCCTCCCTATGAGGATGCAGTATGTACTAGTTTTGCATCTCAAAAGGCGAGAGGATAGCGCCGTTGCTGGTGAAGAGTCGGCCGCCCCGCCCACTTGGCCAGCAAAGAATTCTATGTGGAGCATTTCCATGATTTTTTTCTGCTTTTTTTCTTCACTACTGGATCACGTATTATATGAGCTCCATAACTCATTATTCTTGAAAGCGGGCTCAGCCTTAAAGGCTAAGCCAAAGCAGTTATGGCAGCCAGGTGGCGGCGGCGGCAGCACCCTCTCCACAAGTGGGTAGCGCCATCCTCTCTTGTTTTGGAGCTGCGGAATTAGTACATCCTCCACCCTTGTGGAAGCTACGATATCTGAGGAGGGCACAGGGTACAGCATGGGGATGTGCGAAATGTCGGAGGTGTGAGTACGACCCCCCCCCTTCGAATGGGGTCCAGGCACGACCCCCCCCCCCCTCCACCTCCACGGCTTTTTCGCCGACGACGAGCAATGAGTATATAGTCGGCGAAAAAGTTGTCGAGCGGGGGGGGGGTATACAATAACTATGCAACGTATATAGTGCATATAAAACAAAAAATTAATACGACCCCCTTTTCCACAAGAAAAAATCAACTATCAAAATAAATTTGTCTTACAAATACGACCCCCCCCCCTCCCCAGAGCAAAAGTACGACCCCCCATGGGTTTGACACAACGATGCTGTACCCTGGGAGGGCATAGGAACATCAAATGAACACGGGTGCTGCCTTTAAGTAGTACACCAAAAGAGAGTTCTGCTTGTTCTCGAGTTTTAATATTTTAAGGTTGCTCTGCGGCTTGTCCTTGAACTATCATACGACGTTCACCACACGAGCACAGTCACAACACAGTCAACACAAATAGGAAAAAAACTTACCGCAAAGCTTCCCGAAGAGCAGCACGCTCACTCAAGGTAGTGTGTTTAATATCTCTGAAGTCATTGCGGAGATCAGGATCGCATGCCTAAACTAGATGAGGTGTAAAGCTGTCAACAGTGGTTACTGTATGTGGGAATTATCGACACCAGCCATTCAGAAATGGGAAGAAGGTAGCGCTAGACTCTAGAATGAAATCCTGCAAACCTACGTAGATTGCTGAGGCCCTAATGCCCTCATGGCCCTGATACTGGTGCGGTTCCCCATGGTACTAAGGGAATCTGACTAGTTAAACCTACACCCTCTGTCAGGCGCTGTAACCTCAGAGCTTCAAGCCCGTAAGATTTGGTGGAGAGGAGGTCGGTAGGGGTCGATCCCATCTAGCCAGAGCTGGAGATGGTCCAGTTTCCGAATCCCGGACCGGCCCCCGTCCAGGATAATAGAACCGTTCAATCCTTGGCGTTGGCGAATCGATACCGTAGTCGTCTGGGAAGATGAAGAATGGGCTGATACACCACCTGCTCCTCATATTGGACGCTCCTGATAACTGCAAATGGGTCTGAATGGGTGTTTGTCTCATTACACGAACCAGACACCCATTCAATTCCCACTGCGATTATCGAGAACTTCTAACGCATGGCGTATACCGAAAGCGTAGCGTATATCGATTGACCTTATTAACATAGCCGTGACCACTTTGTCACGAATAATTTGCGAAAGGAAAAGAAACCTACATCGCAGCCTTTTTCAGCATTCCTCTTCCAATTGTGCTTATTCTTTTTCGTCTCATAACTCGGTACTGCTTTGGCTAACTTGTTGACTTTGGGATTAAGCGAAAGTAATGCCTGAAATGATAGGCCTGTATAAGCCGTCTAAATGTAACCTTGCATTGTTATCAGTGCATTCATGTCATGAAAACAATTTTAGTTAGTAAATACTTAGCTGTAAATGTAAGATGTATCGATTAGGCTAATATCACCGACACACCTTCTTTATGTACAATAGTATAACTAACAAACAACTTTTTGAAGAGGATAGCAAAGAAACAAAGAGCGGTTAAGGAACTAAAAAAAGGAGGAAAAAAAGTACAGTACTGATAAAGTAAGGACGCTAATCGGCCATCTTAGACTTTAGCCCACTGCTATTTATACAAATGCTTACAGATATGTATCTAAGTATGCGTTGTTCTCTGTGTTTGTTTACTGGTATAGCAGTTTTTATGAGCAAAGTTTAGAAACATAATTGGGAAGAGAGTTCCCTTGAATAGAACCAGTAAGCAAAGAGACGAATCCATGATAAGAATGCAGCAACTAATCCTTGAGTTGTCAAAGGTGAGACGCACTCCAGACAGGGCGCTTCCAGCCACTGGAAAGAATTTTCGAAGAAAAAACGACCCCCCCCCTCAAGTTTCGTCCTCTAATGACCCCTCCCTTCCCCATCTTGCTTAACTTACCAACTTTTTCCACCCATTTTCCGGATATTTTCCGAGAGTTTCCCACTTCTTTCCCTGAAATTGTGCCACCGAGCGGGGGAGGAGTGTATAGCACATGTGAAACGAGAAACAACAACAAACAACAACCGGAAAAAAATTCTTTCCAACACCCCGCAAAGCAAATCGACGAGCAAATACACCCCCCCCCCTTAGTGATTCACCAAAAAGACGTAGATAAAGCCCGTGATACATGGAAAAGAACTAATAAAAATAATTTCCTGCGACCATATACGACCCCCAGCTACCAGATACGACCCCCCTACCCCTGCAACCAAGTACACGCCTTATCCCTGAGACGAGGTAGGCGTGGCATTTGAAATTGTCATGGAACGCGTTACTCGTGGCATATTTCGATTTGAGACAGCAGTCATCTTGTTTTGTGCCAGACAAAGACATGATTTCCACTGTAACAAAATGGAAATATCTCCCGTAAACCTCAGCCGCCGCCATGTTCAATCCAAGTACGCAGCCACGCCAACCGCATCCCAGGGATTTTGAGTGTACGACCCTCGCTGCGTATTTCCCAACACACGCGTGGTCTGATTCTAGATCCCGGAAAAGGAGAGGGCGGGTCCACGAAGTAAGCTGTGAATGTGGAACTACTGCATGGTCCGTTTCCGGTCTAGGCAGGGAGGTTTGAGAGGGTGGACTGATCTCCTACTGTGCCGCCGTCCGTTCCGTTTGTGCCTATCATGCTTTTTGACTAAAACGCCAGTTGTCTAGCGCTGCTACGCTTAAAACTTTTGTCTTGGAAACGCCTCCCCTATCTTTGAGTAATGGACTGCATACTGTTCAAGAGAGCACTACAAGTTATACCAAAAAGTACTTGACAACTCATGGAACGACTCGTTTCTCCGCCAGTGTACCGTTTTCACAACTTGTGCACTTACCCCGCAAAAACGAAAAGGAAATGCATTGAAACTGAGAAACTTCCTCGTGAAACTCAATAACATAGTTTTTCCTTGGGAGCCCAGAAACAAAGAGGAGTGATTATTTTTTTGCTTCTCAGATTTTTTTCTTTTCATAACGTTGTTATTTGGTTATTGGGTCCAAGGGTCGTAAATTGTATCGGTCGTAAATTTATTCGCCGCCACTGTCTGATCTTTAAACTGTTGCTACTATCGATATCTTACACATGACACTGCGCTCTTGCGCCTTTTCCGGTGACACTTCTTTCCATAACACTAATTGAAAACTATCCTCACCTTCTACAATCGTTACCAGAGTATTGCCACAAGTAAGAAGACGAGGAAGGAATTGAAAGTAAAAAGAGAGAAAAAAAAGATCCGAAAAAGTAGAAGCAACAACAACTAGTGGAACAGGCAAAAATTTTATGGCTGTATTCACCCTGGATCTCCATTGCTGACTGGAGCCACTTTGAGCACAAATTCTGTTATTCCCCCTGAGGAGACTCTGCTAGAAGTATGACCCAGAGGTTGTCTGAACCCCCAAAACTTCCCCTCGGTGTGAATACTTCTGACGCCTGCGACAGAAGCCGGACAGCGGATCTCGGGTCATTAAATTTGCTGAAATATTGCCAGCAAATTGGGTATAGCTCGGCTCTCTGAAAACGGTCACTGTATCAAACTACGCGGGGGAGAAATTTTTAGGCAAATCTTCTCTGGATGGAAACTTCAGCGGGAATTTAGTCTACCCAAGAAGGAAGTCAGTTGTGCTGAAATAGATTTTCTTGAAGGCCCAATAAAAACCCAAATGGTGCCGGTAGGCACTAAGTTATTTTTTTGCAGAGTAGTATCATAACGTTGGGGCATAGGGTCAGAAATATAAAAGGGATACCTTTGACCAAATGGCTTGAATTTGACCAAAACTTGTGTTTTGTAGATAATCCTGAAGTACCGATCACCTATTCTGATAATAGTAGAGCCTACTGTAAGTTGAGTGTTGCCTTTCCTCCTTAGACAGTAAAAGTGAGGACATAATATAGTTATACCTAGCACCGTTCCTATCCAGTCGCAGGCGAAACACGCAGACGGGTAATATGCCGCGCGGCCAGCCACACGCTTAACCATAGCCGTATGCGCTACTTGCCTGCCGCCCCCCCCCCCACCTCCTTACCTTTGGTTGTCCTCTACTTTGACTCTTGTATTTGCCGAGAGACTTTCGTTCGACACACGTAGTGCAGCTTTATAACTGCGGCGTGGAGACGCGAACTATCCAGTACCCTTCAGCCCCATTTCCGCATGCTGTCAGGTGTACGCCCGCGCTAGTCTCAAGGTGCAGCCTTTGCGTCGATACCAAGGTCCTCCAGCGAGACACGCACTAAGCGGTAAGAACAACAAAAGTGAGAGGGCGCAGACAAGAAGAGCGTCTGGTTATGGTTAAGCGTGTAGTTAAAACGGATGGATTCAGGAGACCGCAGGGTTTCACAATCCTCCAAACCCGTTCACAGGCACTTTTGATCGGAAAGTGGCACACTATTACTCTGTCGACCCATTCTCGCCACAGCGGAGGTAACTGTGCCATTTGTCTTCGAGAGGGGCCCGGCTCCTGTTAGTGGATCACCACGCATCATCATGAGGACCAAAGAGCCCAATTTGGCAAAACTTCCGACAAATAGAAGCTTTATCGGTCACCTGCTTCTCAAAAATCGGTCAATCTGATTGTTTAGAGACCTAAGATTGCGAAGCCAAACAAGGCGAGAAAATGATAAGGCATTGAGATGAAAGGTTGTGTTATTTCCCGAACATTACTTTTACCTATTATTGCGGAGCATGGATAAGAATATGAAGTAGAATATCAAATAGTGCTGAAGCAATGGAGGTTTAATAATGTGTAATTGCAATAAGATAACAAATAGTCCATAATGTGACTGATTGACGAAGAGCAAAAGTGTCACCACATGGCGTGACTGTACATGTGGTGATCTTTGGTCAACAAGCGTAACCAGAAGGCACCGCGGCCGAAGCACCCTTCTCAAAAGACGGGGACGAGAATACGAGTTGACCTACCTCAATATCAGGCGTATCCTTGGAGAGTATGTGAGGTTGAGGTGCCATGGCAGTTCCTCCGACAGGTCTTATGGCACGATAGAGCGCAGCGACGCTCTCTCTTAGACCAACCCACCTGAACAGCGCTTCTAGAGAAAATACAATGGAAAAAGTGGAGAGTCTGGCCTGGTTCGCTATCTGTGGCAGCAGCAGAAAACGCGATAAATGGAAACATTGCGGTGTCAAGTTAATCAACGATAACGGCGACTGATTGGGAGGCCTTTATTACGAACAATAGATTTAAACGTTTTGGTAAGTATTCGCGCGCCATTTGTTTGTTGCATGCGAAGCTCTCGGTTAGTGCCAGAAACCTCACAATCGCACCCGGTTACCAGAGCTTTCTTCTCGTCTACAAACCTCGAAAAGGACTGATTTCTTTATCTGTTGAGGGTATTGCATCTCAGGTGAGTAATGGTTTTTATTTTCTTCATTTCATATTTATTGCTCTACTCTGTTGCACGTACGAGTCTTGTACGTTTCTAAAGCCTTGCCTCCTCCTGAATAACCTTCCCAGTCTCTACATTTATGGAAGTAGTGCTACCCAGAGCGTACTCTTCCTGTCGTTGATATCGTCGTAAGAACAGGGGGCCCAATAAAACTTTGGCCGAGTCACATATCATTAAAGTTTCACGCAGCCCAGATAGAAGACGTGGATACGAGTACCAGGGCGGAAGATACCCAAGATGTTCCTCGATAAGCAGGAGCAGGCTCTCGTCCATCACCTTCATGTACACCAAAATATGAAGTCATCTCCAATCGCAGCCGAACTAAAAAAGGCCAGCGGGAATTCACGTCACCTCCAAACAGTTGCGAAATATTTCCTTGTATGGAGCCGCCTATGGACAGCTACCTGGGGACCAACACTCTCTGGAAGTCCTCCAACTTCAAGCGGCTCTGTTAACGTCGCTATGATCTAGGTTTATCATCTTCACCGCAGTTGATGGTATGGACCGGAAGTTCCTGGAATGGAAGACCGATATTTTCTTCGTGGACCCCGGACTGAAAGTGAGCGCTGACGGTTACATCGACCAACTCGAGGAGAATATCCTGCCTTCATGTCGTCGCCTGTACTTCTCGGCTACAGGATTGGGTGCC
>MU914000.1:0-10347 GCA_036418165.1 Cooperia oncophora | reverse complement strand
TTGGGTGCCAGCACATGGAATCGAAAGGCATTGAAAAAGTTGTTCTTCTTCGCTTTCTTTCTTCACTTTCTTGGAATCGAAGGGTGTTGAGAACCTGAAGAAGACGGAATATCTAAGTGTGTCACCTGACCTAAACCCCTCAATTACCGGGTTCGGGCGGAGCTCAACAGGGTGGTCTACAGTGGCGGAGAAATCAACGACCTCGCTGAACTCAGGCACCGAATCACGGTCGCGTGGCAGAATCTCTCGATGGCGCTCGTCCAGAAGGCTGTGGCGGAGTATCGTGATAGTGTACAATGTGTTGTTGAATATGATGGTGGAAATGTCCAATCAGAATCTAATAAAGTGTTACTCTCATATTGCCTTGGAACTGCGCTGCTCTACCAATAGCGATCCGTTAGTGCCAAAAATGAAAACGAATAGCTATTACTGTATTAATTCAAGGTGGTGCTCCGATTGAGATAGACCTTCATTTACTATGAGATACATCCAGCGGGTAGGTCTGCGAGGATAATTTTGTTGCGATCAGTCGGGGCGATGCCAGGAGGCACGGATTGAGCCAACGTGCGTCGTTTCCAGAAGTATTGTATCGTTCCTAAGTAGATCACCAACCGATCACTATTGAAAGAGCGAGGCAATCGTGGGTGGGATAGTCCCACCCCTCCTAACACCACCCCGATAGGGTTGCTACGATATCAACCGCATCTGCTTGTCCGGTGCTTGCCCCAGGCATGAGGTGAGTCTAATCATTTGCAATTCCACTGTGAGTGTTTGCGTGCGGGTGGGTTGGGTGTATGTGGCTGGGTGTGTGGGTGTATATGTGTGAATGTAGGTATGTATGTGTGTGGGAGTATGTGTGTCTGTGCATGTGTGTGTGCGTATATGTATGGGTTTGTGGATAAGGGTGTATGTGCGTGTATATATGTGTGTGGGTGTATGTGTGCGTCTGTGTGGGTGTATGTGACTGGGTGTGTGGGTGTATGTTTGTATGAATGTTGTATGTGTGTGGCTGCATGTGTGCGTGTGTGTGGGTGTGTGGGTGTATATGCGTGGGTGTGTGACCGGGTGTGTGAGTGTATGTGTGTGTGCGTATGTGTGTAGGTGTATGGGTGTGGGTGTGTGACCGGGTGTGTGAGTGTATGTGTGTGTGCGTATGTGTGTAGGTGTATGGGTGTGGGTGTGTGACCGGGTGTGTGAGTGTATGTGTGTGTGCGTATGTGTGTAGGTGTATGGGTGTGGGTGTAAGGGTGTGGTAGTGTGTATGTGTGTGGGTGTATGTGTGTGTCTGCAGTATGTGTGCGTGCCCGTGTGTTCGTGGGTGTATGGGTAAGGGTGTGTGTGGGTGTATGGGTGTGGGTGTATGTGCTGGTGTGTGTGTGTGTGTGTGTGTGTGTGTGTGTGTGTGTGTGTGTGGGTGTATGGGTAAGTGTGTATGTGTGTATGTATGTGTGGGTGTGTCTGTGTGTAACGGTAATACATTAGCTGGCAACCCAGGATAGTTTTCAGGGTTGCTGCTGAACGTGAGCACGTGTGGATGTGGAGAAGAGGGCAACAGCTGCTACCGACGGACAGGAACTGGTGATGAGTGTACTGTACCGTCATGAATTTTTGTAGGCAATAATTTGAATCCAGAAGCGGAGGTGGTATAGTGACAAGTGACGCGTTCGTCACCTGCGTGGTCACGGGTTCAAATCCCGGGCCGACTCCCGCCCGGGTCAGCGAAGCCCTCTACCACCCTCCCCTCCCTGGGACGGTAAATTGGATACCAGATTCGTCTGGGAGGATAAAACACTGACTTGTACATCGGCTGGCCCCGCAAGTCATTGTATAGGCCACATCGCATTCAATAAGCATACGATTCTGAATGGAAGTAGAATGCGTGCCGCATCCCACAAAGGGATTGATCAACGGTGAAGACCTTATTCTTTTATTCTTAAAGGCAGTTGGCACGATAAATCCCCCAAGACGAGTAGGATTAATACGCCTGGCAGGACGGAATTCCGCGACCCTGAGCAGGCGCTGCATAGCGCCTTTCCCAAGGAAGGTGCCCTTATAAGGGCCCTATGAAGCTACAACATTACGACCCGAACGCCGCCACGCCCGCCCGCCCACAAATGGACGACCGTTCCTGACGCTCGTACTGCTTCATTTGCTAAGCAAATTATGAAGCGAAGGGATTGGTATGAAGCGGCCGTGATGCTGCATGGATATATGAGTACACATATGCAGCCGTACCTTCGGTAGCGGTTGCTGGCAAACTCGTCCAAAATCGATTATTCAAGTCACTGAGGCTTTCTTTGCAGGATTTTGACCGTTTCACTCCGTTCTTTCGCCATTTCCCCACTATACAGCGCCCTACTAGCATTTTAGGCCAAGCACCGAATCATCGTGCCAACTGCCTTTAATTTGAATCCCATTCTACTGTTTCAATTCTCGAGTCAAACAAGTGATTCTACACCTTTACACAATACCATCGAAACTGACCCTTTTGTGTACTAAAAAATAAAACTAGCATGCGAACGTGAAACTATCCATTACCGGGCAGACGTAAACATAGGAATATTTGGAGCACTACCCTCAAAATAGGGATACTGATAAGACGGATAAAACGACAATGACAGTTTACAGTAGTTGAAAATTCAGAAGGGAAATCAAAAGGTAATCATAAACGCACAAAATGCTCCTATACAATCGTCTGGCAGACTGAGATCTTTAAAAATTAAGCATCTATTGATTTATCGAGTGTTAAATCGACTACTAGATCAACCATTCCCATTTGAGTTCTCTGCAAGAGCGATGATGCCGTGAAGTAAATACTTGTAATCCTCAGGGAGAGCAAAATTGTCGGTTAAACCTTTTGACTCCAGCGCCTATTGAACTTGTAACACCATCAACAACTTCCGTGAACTATTCTACTTTTTTACAAAAAAATAATCCATATTAGAGTCCTTCAGAGTTCTTCCACCAACTTTCCTGTGTGAAATTCGCATCGAAGGCATTTTCAAAAGTGTCACCAGAGAGCGGTCGAGTCGCAGCACCCTAAAAAAAGCTCATCATGTGGCTTAAAAACTGGACGCTGTGGCACTGATAATGGTTGAAGTTCTCTTCAGCGTTTTGACAACCTGGTGCTTCCCCTTAGATTCTTCCCATCATTCCTTGATTTTTTCCCCATAAAACAGTCATGGAAAACATTCAAAAAGTTCTGACGGGCTCCGTATCCCACTAGGTTAAAAATTCCAGCAATCCAAATTCAAGGGGTGAGTCCAAAAATGTCCAAGTTTGAAGGTTTCATCCGGCAAGGAGCGTCGAATTCCAACTGATTGAAAAGGACGAGAGGTCTCAGGGCAGCTGCCAACTCTCTTCTCTCCTCCTCATTTTCCTCCTTGTAAATGCTCAGCTAGAAGATGCCATGAGAAAATACCGCTGGATCCTCGCAGGGAGAGAAAGAGAGAGTTCGCCTCCGGTTGACATAAACCCTGAGACCGGTAATGGGAATGGAGAGGGGAGAAGGAGAAACATACCAGGATGTCGCTTCACAAGGTGGTGTTTCCTTCAGCTTGCAAAACGGGAAAAACAGGGATTTCTGTTCTTCGAAGCGGTTTTGATATCGCTATCAGTTCACCGCTTTAGATAGAAAGGAATGCGTTATCGGGCAACCTCATTAACTTTTTACATATTTTCTTTTACTCTTAACACTTCCTATCGATTCCAAGCTTTTTGCAGTCTACAAAATTCACTGGACCCACCCTACTTTCTGGGTATAAGTAGTGCATATTTGCATGGCAGTATAAATGCTTGGCGATGCAAGAAGTAATATAAAAAAGGACGTGTCTCTGGTTGTAAGTTATACTACTCAACATGACATCGAATTGGTGCGGAAGAAAAGTGCCTGGAAGCGCCTGGGATCCGCTCAACAGGCCCCAACAGCACAGCTACAGTCTTGTTCGCTGCGTATTATGGGCGTGTTTGTGGGTTTGGATTTTGTGCGGCGCCAGCCCCAATCCCACCAGTTTTCGCAGCGGGTTAGCGACAACAATTGGTGAAAACGACTGATACTATCTTGACGAAAAGAAAAAGACAAGAAACGGGTCGGCGCTCGCCAAACCCACCCCCTAACACGCCCCACCGTCCGCAGCGAACAAGACTACGGTTTTGAAGCTGACACCCGTAGCTCACGCACCAAGTACTTTCACGCCAAGCTAGAGTGATATTCGCGCTGAGCAGGTCAGAATGCCACTGTAGACAAGCTCTCGACAAATCCGATGACCTGAGGGAGTTGGGAGCTGGTGCAGGGCTATGTAGAAGCGAGCGAGCGCGATATTCATGTTAATTAGGTCGATGTAGTCCTGAGATTCAGTTAAATCTACCCCCGACCAGGGCTTTCCTCAACCGGCCTGCAGTCAGTCTGGGCAGAATTTTGGGACAGTGAGGGGGTGAATAGCAGAAAAAGCAAAAAAAATAAACCGCAAACAACCCAACCAAAAAAAAGCAGGGAGAAAAGCAGGATAGTTGTTACGGAACGCCGGGAACGCTCAAAGATAGTGGGTTCCTTTCGTGATGAGGCGGCTTATACATCAAAATGTACGGTATGCTCTGTTCTTGTTTGAAGAACGATACACATATTTTATATGCATTCCCATATCAACATACAGCCTAGTTCGCTGCGAACGAAGGGGCGTGTCAGGCGGGATGAGTTTGGCGCGGTACCGAACCCTGTTCTCCACGAGCTGCTGAAGTGAGCAAGTGAAAAGACTGTACCATACTGTTCGTATCACTGGTTTTCTACCAACTGTTGTCGCATACCCGCTTCAACAACTGGCAGAGAACGGGTTTGGTGCCATGGCACACTCATACTGCCTGACACGCCTATTCATTCGCAGCGTAATAGAGAATAGAAGCTTACTTGTATTAACTTTACCAAGTTATTAAACTCACTATTTTCATTGGCTCCGTATGATCGAATAACATTGGTGAGTTCTGTATTATGAGAACCGTACCAGCAATATTCACGAATGTAAAAATAATCAAAACCAATCGATCGATGACATTAGCAACATAGGACCAGTCGGAAGATATCTAAACGTGCATATGTACAGAGCTTGTTCGACCAAGCTGCATTGCTTCAGCCGACTTGAGCGTCTTTTGTGCAAATAAATTACTAGTAATGTCTAGAGTGAGTGAGAAGATTCCACTGGAACTTCCCCACCTTGTCTTCTTTTTTCATCGCTCGAAAATGGTCCGCAATGAACGAGACGTTGTCGATCATTCTACGTATCAAATCCGGGTGCATTCCGCGTAGATGAGCCAATTGCGATAATCGCATCTGAAAACGCTCCGATTCAGTATAATCTAAGGACTTCCCTCCAACTATGCTCGAAGTAATGTATGTAACTATAAAAGTAGGGATCATTTTCGACTATTTCAGAAATATCAGGTACAGTGGCAGATGATCACAAATGGCGCACAGGTAGCCCGAGTGTCATAGTCTGGGCTGAATCCAATCCAAAGCAACAGATTTTTTGCTTCTTGGAAGTTTGTCAGTATCTAGAAGGCTTATCTGGGGAAAAAAGCACTGAACATCACCACGGCTGGACCTGCAATTCGTTGCATGAGCCTAACATACTATCCAACAATGTTAAGATTCCGTATGGAAGTAGAATGCGTGGCGCATCACCAAGCATCTTACTTCCATATGGATTTTTCACTATTTGCACCGCAATACAAATCTTAGCCTACAAATAAATCAAATGCACGCCAGCCAGTGAATGGATCGGGTTCGGGCAAAAGATAATGCAAACAAGGATGTAACAGGGAGAGTACGGAAATGTTCACTGTGGCCTACTCCAAGCTCGACTTTTCAATCTGGTAATCATTACCTTGTTGATTTCACCTCTCGTTCGTTTCTGCCCATCGTCTTGTATCGCTGTGGGGACAGTAAGGAAGTATGGTGATGGTCGACGTGAAGAATCGAGAAATTGACCGATTTCTATAAAGGCGAGTTTGCAATTTCTAAATTTAATCGACACAATTTTGCAGAACAAAGACATGCACTCGATATCCCATGCTAAGGAGGGCGTGGCCGCCGCTTCATTCAAAGGTGGTGGCAACTGCACTACTTCTACGGTATTTTCAATTCGGGACAATTTCAATCGTAATTGCCCAGCACGAAAAAGGATGACAGTCTTTTCAAATGATAACGCTCGAGAGAAAGTCGATCCATTTTACGCTACTTCTAGGTGAAGTACGCAGCCACACCCTCTCCATTCCCGGGATGTGATGAACAAGTTCGTGATATCATGCTCAGGGGACTCTAGTTCATTTGACAACTTCGTTTATCTTTCAAGGTTCTAAATTCTCGACAGTATCTACCAGAAGTACTGCTCCCGCGGTCACTTATTTCGTCTTCTTCAGCCTTTTTGATGCCAATATATTTCGGCAACGTTTCAATGAAGACGGCTTGCATCCAGTGAGGCATAGGATGAGCAGAGCCATCTCTGGAAACATTTCAGATGTTAAATTTTTCAAATTGGGTACTAGTTACTTCGTCAATGGTATACCGTCTATAGTAATTCAGTGAAAGGACAGACAAAAGAATTGACATTGCGACCAAGAACATTGTGAATAAAAGGTATCGCCCTGAAATGTTGTTTTGTTTTTTGTTTATTTATTATTTGTTGACTTAACAATTGCATACTTGAAAAGTAGGGCCATAAAACAAGAACTGTTGGAGCCTACCTATCAAGGGAATAACCAGAGATGTAGGTGGAATCAGTTCAATCAGAACGAGATAGAACACAGTAAGTGACACCAAGATCGAAATGGAGAACGTCATTTTGTGCTCAATAGGAGGAATGTAGAATACGAATGTGGTCAAGATTGCTGAAAAAAGATATTTTACATAATTTGAATCCTGAAATCTTTTTGTGGCAGGCCAACAAATCCGAGATACGGACGATGCCCAGAAAGAAGGTCACACGCGCAGCGGCACGATGGTTCATCCCCACTGCGGCTCGTGGTGCACATGCAGCCACGCGACGTTACTTGCGACGTTGCTTCACTTGCTTTACCGCGATTCGGATTTCTTGACCCGCATCATCTCGAAGTAGGCGCTCAGAGTGATTCGCTTTTTGTAACGATGAGGAGTGGCAATGAAGAGCTGGATTTGGTTTGCGGGTGTTGTCCCCGGCCTTCCACAAACGGTGGAGAAGGCCTGGCGCCGTGCCAAACCCAGCCTCATGATACTCCCCAGCATCCGCCAGCAACGAGACTGTATAAGTTTTACCTATTAGCATGCATGGTATGACCAGGTTCACAGTGTAGAATAGAGTTTTCCTTCTTAACGCTATATCAAATGTCACATCGATATAGAAGTCCTGCCCGCAACATCCAGGATACAATTGCTCGTGACGCTGTGATGTTAGGGACATCAGGTCCCATTCCAGACTTCTGAAATTACCATGAAAACTACTTTATACACGTTTTCTGGTGAGGATTATACTCAGTTTCTGTCCAGTACTGTTCTCAGAGGACTACCTCGGTACACTTTCGAAGGAAGTGTTCTCAGACATTACTGTCAGTAATAAATTCAATCAAAGGCATTTTCCACTACAATCGAAGCCACTGGACGGAGATGGGCCTGCATTTATGTCTTTCTCGTCGGTGGACAGCGAGGAAAGGCCTGTGGAAGGCAATAATCCAGGCCCGTCTCCGCCCATGTAAATAGAGTGGAATGCGCATTCAATTGCTGACAACTCACTGATAAAACCCGGATAGGTCCATGCCTTTTTCGAGATACTGATATTCTTTGCCGCTTTCATCTTCTCGGTTTATAATAGGCGAATCAGCAGACTGGAATTTAAGGCTCACTGAACTTACATGATGAACGATGCAGTCAATACATCTATGAAATTGTGATGGTGATTTTTGGCATTTGGGCTTATGATTACTATGCTGATTACTGTGACTTTACTTCTACGCAGTGACTTTACTTCCAAATTAGAAAACAAAGCAACTGAACGCACTCAAAACCACTTTTCGCCCTTGTGCATGGCATTCTTTCCGAAATCGGAAAGTTACCCAAAGCCATCTTAGCTTATACTCCCTGCCTCTGGAACAACAAAAGCATACGTAGGCCACGAAAGCTCAGTAACATTTTCAAGTGCGTTTAGGTCACTAACTCTTGTCTCAAGATAACTGTTGTCATATCCTACGACTAACTCTTTCTATGCCAGATTTAAATTAACCCTACGTAAATTAAAATTACTTAAACGCGTACACGCCTACTCCGTCTCGAGAATAAGGAGTGTATACTCTTTATCCCTGAGACGGGGTAGGCGTGGCATTCGAACATGGCACGGAACTGGTTACTCGTGGGATATTTAAATTTCAGACAACCGCCATCTTGTTCTTTGTTGGAAAAAGACGTGACCACATTTGGGTCAAAATGAAAATGTCTTTCCCTAGCACACGCTTTAGTTGAAGTACGCAACCACGCCTATCTCATCTCAGGGATTTCGCGTGTACGTACGCGCCTGCAGTGCTCGCAAAAAAAATACGTGAGCACACCCCCTCCTCTTGTGGCTTGTACCGTAACGCGCTGGCCATTTGTCCACACCCAGCTGCCAAGAATAAATGGCCTGACATTTACTAAACACTATATGGCGGAGAACAAATATTGAAAGCTAAGTGTTTGAGCACGAATACCGAACGAAAACTTCTTCTCATGTTCTAGTATACAGTAGATAAGAAGGGGGGGGGGGCAAGAAAAAGTCATTTGCCATCCCGAGCTTTCAAGCGTATAGTTAACATTATTAAATTTTTATCCGGACATTGTTTTACATATTTGAAGAGCACATTAAATACTATTAATATACTCCGCCACAGCCTTCTGGAGGAGCGCCATCGAGAGATTCGGCCGCGCGAAAGTGAGTGGGTACCGGAGTTGAGCGAGATCGTTGATTTCTCCGCCACTGTAGTCACCCTGTTGAGCTCCGCCCGAACTAGGTAATTGAGTGGGTTTGGGTCATGACCTGCTTGAATATTCCACCTTCCTCGGTATCAACGCCCCTCCATTGAAGTATTTGAGTTTTTTTCCGGAAACGCTCCGATCCATGTGGTGGCACCTCAAACACTGTATAGCAGCGCAAAGGCTCCAAGAGTACGGGGCGACCAAACATGTGGAGTGATATCCTTCTGGAGTTACTTGATGTAACCGCAGGCTCAGACTTCGGTCCCCCCCCGGTGGTCTACGAAGAAGATATCGGTCTCTGTCCATTCTAGGTACGCCGGTCCCCACCAATCAAGACTGGAGGCCTTGAGACTGCCGTGTAAGATGAGTCCTATGACTGTGGCAGCGTTGTCGAAGTGCTGCGATTGTTGGAGGTATGAAAGATTGAGAGTGACTGGTTCTGCTCAGTACAATCCAATGGTGATTCCACATTAGAAGTTCACAGCTGTTTGGAGCGGACGTGATATTCCAAAGGCGTTCTCCACTCAGGCCGCGACTGGAGATGACTTCATATTTTGGTGTACATGAAGGTGAATGGCGGCAGCCGGCTCCTGCTTATAGAGGAAGATCTTGGGTATCTTCCGCCCTGGTACTCATATCCACTTCTGCGAAAACTTCGCTCATATGTGACTCGGCCGGAATGACTTTTTTTTGGCCCCCTGTATGTTTTCGAGAGAGAAAGGTTTTACAGTGAGTGGGCCATTTGCCCACACCCAGCTGCCAAGAATAAATGGCCTGACATTTACTAAACACTATATGGCGGAGAACAAATATTGAAACCTAAGTGTTCGAGCATGATAGCCGACGAAAACTTCTTCTCATGTTCTAGTAACCAGTACCTATGTTTTCGAGAAAGATAGGTTTTACAGTGAGCGTTCTTAATTCCAAACGCTGTAGGTGTTACGCTGTTCCGCTCGTAATCTGATTTTTCAATCACTTTTGTTGAAACTTGATAAATACGCGAGATTTCTCCCAAATACCCTAGATCCTGCCCCGCAATATCGGTCGGAGGGCGAAGTTTGATCCGTGCGCACGTGAGGTGAAAAAGCGCTGCGACATGACCAGAACCTGATTCATTACAGTGGGTAGCGAAGAAGGAAAGAAGAATCTTCTCCGTAATTGATATATATTTCAGATCTACAACTTCCGTCAGAGCCAAAAAACTGGACTTCGCCCTCTGAATACTTCAGCAGTAATGAAGACAACTTTGAGATGGTCCCAATAGGCTGATCCAATCTTTCTTGGGTCCCTTCCACTCTTTCCAGGTCCATTGAGTGTGCAGAATAAAAAACCGACTACCAACCAGAGGGTGGTTTAGCCAGTCCGAGTCTATGTGAAGC
>MU913998.1:1346-18294 GCA_036418165.1 Cooperia oncophora | reverse complement strand
CCTTACTAACATCATCTGCCCAATCATTGCTCACTTTCACTTACTCCCCCTTTCCTGGAGTTTTTCGGATGTATTTTGAGGGTTTTTGTCCTCGGCACCGTTCACTTCGGCGGAGGCCCTGCGCATCGCGGGTGCGCTTCATTCATTCCGTCCGCCAACTGTTTGCCTATCGTTTCCCACAATTTCCGCTCTCCGGGATCTTCTGGAACCGAATTGCGAATTTTTGAAAGTTCTGTAGCGAGCACCGCCTACTATAGCACGGCCTCGCGACATCACGGGTGTGTTACTCTCCTCATTTTATCTTTGCCAAATGGACCTGCTTTATCGTTTCCCACAATTTCAACTCTCCGGGATCTTCTAGAACCGAACTACGAATTTTTGAAAGTTCTGTAGCGAGCACCGCCCACCTATAGCACGCCCCGTCCATCACGGGTGTGACTCCCTCATTTCATCCGCCAACTGACTGCTTATCCTTACCCACAATTTCCGCTCTCCGGGATCTTCTAGAACCGGACTACGAATTTTTGAAATATGTAGCTCACAACTGTGCGCACGCCCCGCCCACAGTGGGCGGGCTTAGCTCGGTTCACGTGGAAACCTTCTCACAGGGACCCACTTCACACCCGGAAGGAGGATCGGCCGGCGAAGCCGGCCGATCCGACTGGCCCTCCCTCTCATGGAAAACTTCTCACCGGGACCCACTTCACACCCGGAAGGAGGATCGGCCGGCGAAGCCGGCCGATCCGACTGGTAAAAAATATCCTGCCATCAAGTCATTTACTTTAACAAGTCCCATTTCTACGAGGCTGATTTACGATAAAACTGAGAAGACATAACAACCCGTTAGAACTCCTATGAGTGTAAAACGACTACTTAGAGGTTAGTACTGAGAATAAAACATTTCCACTAACACTAAGAAAAGAGCCTTATCTCTGTTCGTACACCTGAGACTTAATTTTCTACCACACTAACTGCTCCCAGGTGCGGATCAGGAAAATCGGATAAGGCGGCGTGACGAAAATCATAAGCGCAAAACATGTAATACAGGCATGTCCTGGACCAAAGTCCTTGCTCTCGGATATCATTATGGTCGATTTTTAGGTCGAGCTGGAGATAAACGGCGACCTATTCTGCCTGGTCCAAGAATTCGCTCTTCTATCACCGGGTCCGGATAGTAAGGCGTCCGACTTTTTGCTGATACGATCTGAAACAGATATTCTCGGATACAGACACCTTTATATGGGATTGACATCAGCTTCACTTGGCCTGCGTTCATATTAGGTTGGCGGGAAAGTTCTGTCACTTTTTTCAAATTGGGCTTTCTTTTTATAGAGGCGTGTAAGATCAAAATTGTACAGCAATGTTACTGCGGGGTCCTTGCCTTTTTGAGCACCTCATGGATGCCATCGCTTCACAATGCAGGGAGGCGCGATACAAAGTTGGACATCATCTCAATCTTGGCTTGAACTCAGACTTTTCGAGGTTTTCTCGTAATTTCTCGTCCAGTAATGATTGATTACGGGAGGCAACTCGCAGTTAGAAGGAGCAATGTCTGTGCTACACCACTGCAAGGGGAGAGCCATCCAGCTCTATTGCATGAGGAACGGCTAGAACTTTTTTGGAAGTGCGCTGCACTATCAGAAGCATTTGGAGGGGTCGGTGGCGATGGTAGCGGATAACATTCTTGTATGTTGCAGAAGAAGAAGAAGAAGCAGGAACCAAACGAGTGGTACTAATAGAAAGACCACTCTTTGATGTATAAGTGCTCACATTACCGTTCAACCCTCTCCAGGTAATGGGCAAGTATTTTGAGCTCGAAAAAGTGACAGAACTTTCCCGCCAACCTAATACTTTGTGGCAGCGTCCACCAGCGACCACTAGCGTTCCGAGCGTCCGGCAGAGTCAGCGACTAAGAAGGTGCAGACATCAATCTAGCGTCTGCCAACGTTTGCCAGCTTCCAGCGTCGGCTAGCGTCCACCAGCGACCGAGAGCAGAGAGTATAGAGCGGTAGGAAAGTAGCCAACAGCTGGATTAGGTGTCATGAAACTGCGGCGTGGGCACCCGCACCGCACAACTACTAAAGCACAGAAATATGCAATTTGATGGACGATGTAGTTGAACAGTGCAGCTGCACACGCCGCAATTTCGCGACGCCTAATCCAGCTGTTTACTACCCTCCTACTTCCTCATACTCTCGCTCTAACGCGAGCGGTCCGCTGGTGAAGGCCGGTGGACGCTAGCAGACCTTAAATCGGTTAGGATACTTCCTTAGTCCCTCTGCGAGCCGGTTGGCAGAACGTTTGACAGAGACCCCTAGGATCGATATCAAATACTTTGCCTAGTCCGCTGACGCTACCGGACGCCCGAACGCTAGTGGTCGCTGGTGGCCGCTATCGCGAAGTGTGAACGCAGCCTTACAGATGTACAAAAAAGTGAGAGGTAAGGGTTCTATGTAGCCATACCATTTAGATCAGTTGAATTATTAATAGAGGAACCGGCATGTTGGTGTATGTGGCGGTATCCCAACTAACA
The DNA here is from genome assembly GCA_036418165.1 of Cooperia oncophora. Lineage (NCBI taxonomy): Eukaryota > Metazoa > Nematoda > Chromadorea > Rhabditida > Trichostrongylidae > Cooperia > Cooperia oncophora. Next base: position 15,761 of record MU913998.1, on the reverse strand, counting down.
AGGTGAATGCTCATATTGAGAGAAATTGGCATATTCAAAGAAAAGACATTCAAACAACATTTGAAACTCGATTCGAAATGAGCCCAGCAAGAACGGGTATGAGCTAGTTTAGCATTTCCGGAGAAGTCGACTACTAGGAGGAGTTCAGTTTTGCTTCCTGGGGAGGATTTCAACAAAACACATCACGCTGAGCTATTTCTACAAATTGTATTATCGTACCTGTCCACTGGTATACATCACTCGACCTGGATTAACAGGATCTGCCAATTCCGATAAGGAATCCGCCTGAACAAAACAAAATTGAAGAAGTGGCGGTTACTTGTGAAGTGAGATTCTTTTAGAGTAGGAGGTGGGTAAGTTCACAGCCGCAGATGTTCATTACTTTTGTCATGCGAGAAGGAGCAGCAAGCAAGCTAAAGGCCGGTGGTATCTTGATGTTCCCAATGCCTCCGCACGTCATTTGGTACGCGACATTACAGCACACCACACGGCCAGACGTAGCTTGACTATGGCCACACACCCACACTCACAGACACACAACACACACACACACACACACGCACACAGCCTGTCTGGCCACTCTCACTGACCATATAGCACATGGCGAAGCTGTGGTACACGGGAGGCGGTCTTTAGACACGCGCCCGTCGTGGTCCTGAAGATCGAAGTCACGTGCGGCAATCTGCAATACCGCGAACATGCAATGGAGCGCACGCTCGAATGAACTCATTACGTCATTAAATATACTCGAAATCCCTGAGATCGGGTAGGCGTGGCCGCATGTTTCAACTTAACCTGAAGGTGTCTATGCTTCTGGTGAGATATTTTCATCTTGACACAATTGTTGTCGTGTCTCTGTCCAACACAGAACAAGATGACAGTTGTCCCAGACTGGAATATTCCACGAGTAACCAATTCCGTGCCATGTTCAAATGCCACGCCTACTCTGGCTCAGGGATAAGGAGTGTAGATTGCGTTCGCTTCAGTTTTCAGCCACGACCCTCACACTGTCCTGGATTGGAGGTAGGACCTGGATTGTTATGACCGTTAGTTTTTGTTTTATTTGCACAACTAGAGTGATTATGGCAATGGGGGGGGGGCAGAGAAACCTGCACAAATTCTGCTCGCCAGTCAAATTAGCTTACTTGCCGATCCCTGATCATTTGACTATCACGATGCTTTCTGGACAGCATACTTTCCAAGACTGTACTTACTGTCGTTTTCTTAAGGTACGAGGCAATGTCTGAAAAAAAATAGCAGCGCAATACCTCTGGTATGATTGCGAGCGCTCGCCCATGGTAAACATACGGTATTTGCAGTTTTCGCGCGCGACACCGCGTCGCCCTACCGTAACAGAGCCGTGGTGCATGTCGCCTATCAACTAGTGGGCGGACACTTGAAAAATACCAAGCTATCACGAATCCCTAACCTTCTTACCACAAGCACTGTCAACTGGCGAGAATTATCCTTTCAGGTGGCTGCAAACCTGTCTACCCTGTACACGGAAAACCCTCTTTGTGACTTAGAAACAGTACAGATTCAACGCCAAGAAAAAAAAACGAAAAATTCGATACCGAAGCCGCTCAAAAAGGCAGCACTCCATATTTTGACAAAAAGAAAACCCCCATGTCAAGATGGCCGAATAGGTTACACAGAGAGAATAAGCCGGCTTTTTTTTCTCCAAAATCACCTCGCCATCGTCTGCATTCTATAAGACTTCTGGTAACTGACCTGCTCCTTTGTCATGCATGGAATAGTATTTGGTTTGACGACCCCTTCCGGTGCACGATGCAGCTTCTCACAGTGACCTTCCATCAAATGCACTCGCAAATCCGTACAGAAAAACGAGCCAGCTCCACATAATGAACATCGGAGACGCATTACCCGAATATGTGTCACCATATGGCGCCGTCCTTCCTGAAGAAGCTAGTTCTGTAAGACTGGTAATTGACAAAGTATTCCGTGAATTGTATTCATGTTCTACTGATTACCCCAATAGAGCGGAATTGCAATGAATAAGAAAGGAACTGCAGGAAATGGACTTACCTTAAGATTCGGAACTACTTCTTTACACTGCGAGCACACATGCTTTCCATCGGGCTCATTTGGGTCAAGCTGCCTCAGTGATGAGAAAAACTGTTGCTTCTGTGCACCGGAGAGATAAACAGGGACCATTGCCAAATCGCACGGCTTGCCAGGTCTACCATACTTTGACAGAATCTTGACAAAAAAATCAATAAAGATTCACGTTTATCGAAATAAAAGCAGTCAGTACTAGTGACAGAAAGTTTCCGATTAGATTGTAAACAACAAACCGTGACATCGTCCACATCATCATTCACTACATTAAGATTTTGCTTGCGGCGGCTTGAGGGGCTGTACGATGGATCAGACGGACTCCAGTTGTTTCGACGAGAGCGAGATGTCACACTGAATAGAACGGCAAAAACCTGTTCATATTTATTCTGTGTGAGCTAATATTCCTTTCTGGGATTCAGGGTTCATTAGCATAACTTAAACACGCGCACGTGGAAGTACATTCGTCATCCGGGCACTTGATTAGGCGGCCAAGGGTCGCGACGCGGCTGCGGCGCGTCACGACCGCGGCGATCAGCTGTTTCCAGCCTGGTTTAGCCATTTTCTCCCTAATTTTCACTGTATTTTCTATTTTTTCAAGGTAGGTTGTTTTATTGCCTTTATGAAATGCGTTAGGATGTGGACTCTTTTTTTTGCTTTTGCGAAATCGTGTTTTTTCGATTTTTTTTTGTCCGCATAACTGTTTAATGTACGCAAAAATTAGAGGAATCTCAATCATCATTCACCTTGTGAAGACAAGGAACAACTAATCTCGGAAAAGCAGCCAAAACAGTGTAAATTAGGGAGAAAATGGCTAAAATAGACCGTTTTAATTAAATGGAAATAGCTGATCGCGGCGCTCGTGACACGCCGCAGCTGTGTCGCGACGGCCGCCTAATCAAGTGCTCGGATGACGACTGTACTAGCTTGTAAGAGAACCAAAGGAATGCTCAAGAAAAAAAAATGAAAATGACTTACTTGTTCACGCTTGCAACTTTCGTAGGAGTACTATGAGCTGGAGGAGGTGTTGCTTCTTTAGGAATGGTTCTGTAAGATTCATCAACATGACTCAGATCTGAATTGGAGATACATTTCATTTGCCTTTAAAGCCGTGAAAAAGGCTAATGGCGTTGCCACAGCTTAGCAGAAGCCAGTTCGGTTCATCAGGCTGCGTTCATATTTTACGGGTGTCCACCAGTGCCTAGCAGCGACCACTAGGGTTCTGAGCGTCCGGCATCATCAGCGACTAGAGAAGAATAGATGTCGAACTAGTACCTGGCAACGGGTCGAGGGCCAGGGAAGTGTAGGAGTCTATCTGGCGTCTGCCAGCGTCTACCGCGTCCACCAGCGACCGGGAGTAGAGAGTATGGGGAAGTAGGAGGGTAGCAAACAGCTGGATTAGGCGTCGTGAAATTGCGGCGTGTGCAACCGCACCGTACAACTACACTACACCGTACATTAAATTGCATAATTCTGTGCTTTAGCAGTTGTGCGGTGCAGTTGCACACGCCGCAATTTCACGACGACGCTGCTTACTGCCCTCCTACTTCCAGAACTCTCTCCTCCCGGTCGCTGGTGGACTCTGGTAGACGCTGGCAGATACTAGATTGAAACCAACACTTCCCTAACCTTCGAAACGCCATTAGTCGCTGGCAGACGCAAGATCGATATCTATACTTTCCCAGACGCTGGTGCTGCCAAACGCTCGTAACGCTACTGATCGCTGGTGGACGCTGCCGCAAAGTATGAACGCAGCCTCATGATTTTTCTAGTATTTCCACGCAACCATGAATTCACGGCAATGCCTTAACAGCGACAGCGTCTTGTAACCTAAGCATGCCAGCTTAAATGAGGTTCTAGACTGATGTTTTGAAGCTCCTACAGGTTAGAAAACAGGACCGCTAAAATGGCAAGCGACTCTAGTGGGCACGACGATGACTGGACTAGAGCGCTCATGTGAACCCAAAATCTTAGCAACTTACGGGTTAGTAAGAGAATCCTTGTTGTTAAAAGTGTGCATAACAGAGTGATCACTCGAACCTTCTCGACGACTCTGCAACATGTCGTAGGTAACAAGAGGGAATAACACGATTCTAAATCTGTTGAACAAACAAACCTTCGTTTAACAAACTGAAATTGTTACTTTAACATAGTTACTTCAAAAACGACGACGCTGAAAAACCAGAAATCTGGCAAACATCGACAACGACTTAAGTCATGTCAACCCGTAAATGGCTATGGGAACTCGGAAATAACAACCGTCCTTCGTACTGTTCACCGGCAACCATTTGAAGATTGATCAATTCAGTATACTTTTTCTGGAACCAGCCTACCCGTTACCTGCCCAAATCCTCATCCTATAGACCGTCATCTTGTAGAGCAGCTCACGCGGCATGTAGACTTTATTCGGTCGAAGGCGGAGCCACACCCCACCAAAAGCGGAAACGAGTGTTCTACGGAGCTCTCTATTGACTCGAGGAGATCCGGGAATGAAACGCTGACTCTCACCAGGGAAGCACACCAACTTACCATGGAACTTTGAATGGAGACCTGGGTAGATCGATAGAGTCTATAAGGTTATTTACAAATATAGATAGCAAAACTGCAACCTGCATTTCACAAGCAACTTATGAGCAGGTAAAGTTTGTAATGGTGCAGTAGGGTGGAGGCTTGGTGGTGAGCTGTGAAGCATAAGCGAGGAATCGCATACGTCGTGGTGGTTCAGTGGTAAGGTTCGACGTTCGACGACTCGATTCGACGTATGCGATTCCTTGCTTCACAGCTCACCACCAAGCCTCCACCCTACTGCACCATTACAAACTTTACCTGCTCATAAGTTGCTTGTGAAATGCACCTATACTTGTAACTAACCTTATAGACTCCATCCATCTACCCAAGTCTCTATACGAAGTTCCATGGTAAGTTGGCGGATTTCCCTGGTCAGCTAGGCCCAAGATGCAACCATACGGTGAATCGAAGAACAGCCGTCATTTCCAGCCCATCAGGGATACACACGACAGTATAAACAATAGTATACGCCATTTACTAGTCTGCGGTTCATGAAAGTTCATCACCATTTGATTGTTTGCTCATTAGATACACAATCTCAAGAAATTTCCGTAGACCTGCCTTTCTATCATCAACGATAATGAAATCCTCATTATCCATCCAATCTGGTCTTTTGCGGAGTCTAGAAGACTTCATACGAACATTTGCCATAGGAAGCGGTGAACTGCTACTCTAAAAGTCAAAAGTTACACACATTCACTGATCACATCACATATAGCATTCGCGCAATATTCGGCATAGGGAAACCAACACAGCTGGGAGAGCTTTCAAGGAAAATCAAGCGGAACTAGGGTAGATCACGGGCGATTTACACCAAGAAATGAAATAATTCTTACCTCATGAGAAGACATATCCACGTCAAACAGCATGCGATTCATAACCTGAGTTTTTTGAGTATAATAATCATGATACAAAAATAAAAAACTACAGAAACACGTAATATTTGAAGCTCATTTTTGTTTCTGCAGAGCACGGAACCCATTTAGTTTCGTGCTTTGCAGAAATCTTTTCCCAAAAATTATAGTTAATATTTTCAACTGGACCATGGTGGAGAGCTTCACCTTCAGTTGATCCAAACCCACGAAGGAGAATTTTCCACCACAAGAGCCACCTATGCTTCCATACACTCTATATACCGGTGACTGGGAGGGCGTGGCTGCATCTCATTTGAACCTAGCGGCGGCTACGCGTTCGGCGAGACTTTTCTATTTTAGAACACCTGCCATTATGTCTTTGTCCAGCACAGGACACAATGACACCTGTTTCTAACGAAAAGACCACACGAAAAAGGAATTCTTCATACCCAAGTGAACTACGCAGCCACGCCCTCCCCATTTCCGGTACATGGAGTAACCACAAATTGAAACACTATGGAAAACATAAATTGTTGCGTACTTTTGTAACAACTTTCATGATCAAGTCATCAGAAACCGCTGTTGGAGTAGGAGGTTTCGAAGGAGGTTCGGTTGATGGACACAAAGATGTGGATGAGCGGCGGCTTCGAGAGATCTGATACTTATATACTTACTAGTAAGACGCTTTAAGTTTTCTTCAACAGTATAATGTATTCCACTTACCCCGTCTGAACCAGTTAGCACAACGTCATCATCTCTATAACGAGCAGGAATTTTGCGCTTCCTTCGCTCCTGAAAAACGCGATCATGCTCAGATGCGTTGGACGTACTACCCTTTGGCAGTTCAGTTCGGCCATCGGAATTGTTGCAGGACTGCACCGCCACCGGAAAAAACAGTAAATTCGTCAGAAAAAGATTTTATAAAGTCGACTTGGAGTTTAGTTAGATATACAATATAGAACTAAAGACAGTCTCGTCAGTGATACTCACCCTCAGACTCATTGAGCTGTGCCTTTCTTCTACATTATCTGGAGGGACTGGAGGAGTACCGGTTCGACATTTCTTAGTTTTGACCTGTTTCTGCTCGTTTTTGTTCTCCTTCTGGGTATTTTCGGACGAGGGAGCTGTAGAAATGCATGCAAGATCCTCATGCTCCTCCTCGAGCTCTTTCATCTCCTCATCTTTCTCAAGGGTTTCATCAATCGGCAGAACACTGCAGTTGCCAGCATTTTGGACATCAGTCTGAATCGTTCATTATTGGAGGTGAACTGAAGGCCACACAAAGCACCACTCACCCCATCGAGTTCACGTTGATCACGAATGGCGCCACTACATTCTGGACTTAGACTGCGAGAACGCAGACCATCACCGGGCAAGTTCTAAAGTATAGTGACATCATAGTAAAACATTTGAGATAAAACAATGGTAAACCAGCGACAAAGGCGGAGCTATCGATTCAGAGCAGAAATCAAGCGTATCGGCGGAACATTCGGAAACTGGGCGGAGTTTTCTCGGGCCTACAACGAAATCGTGGGATCTCAGCAAAGTGGAAGGAAGAGGGTGGCCGTATGCGGAAATTTTCCTCAGTGTCATGGCGTGCTATAATTAATCCCGCTTCAAAAATTAGAAGTAAACAAGATACGAAATAAGGCCCCGTAACACCCAGCAATGACTTGTTTATTGAACGCATTATAAAATGGGGAATGTTTGGTAACAGTGTAAAACTCCGGATGTTTATTTCAAAAAGCTCAAAAGACACCAAAGTCTCAAAATCTTTTCAAAATTAATTATTCTGCAATATTTCGCTGCCTAGCATCTTCGACAGGCCTAGAATTTTTAACTTATTGCTTAGCTAGACAGTCTACCAACCATACAAATCTGACTTACACGAACTGCTCCCTCAATCATAGCCAACCCACCCTGAATATACCCTTGAACAATGGGATACTTGTGATACGATGATGTTTGTTTATTTGTTTACTAGCACTTACGTGCACCATCGACAGCAAAAAAACATGAATATTAAGAGCATACCAACTCAAAGGCAAATCAAACCGCTCGAAGGCAAATCAAACCGCCCAAAGGCAAATCAAACCGAAACAAAAGAAAACATAAAGCCATTAAGTATACCAACTAAATGGCACTGTCTACCATTTAGTTGGTTACCATTACCCGAAATAAACACAGGGATGTGGTTCTTCCCTGCGTTTATTTCGGGTAGTGCCTTTTAATTTCCAGGGCCTCCAATATTTTCCTTTCCATTGTGTTCTCTACTGAGCGGTGTAGTAATTGATGATTAAAGAGGGGAGAGGGGTTCTTGGTGAGTGTGTTCCTTTGTGCGGTGCATAGAGAAACTGCTATAGGGCAAGAAGGTGGATTTTTCAGTGACACAAAGTATCCCATCATTTAAGGGTATGGTCAGGCTGGTTGGCTATTCCGTGACTGCAGAGTAAGTGGACTGATTGCGGCAGCAGTCCGTGTAAGATAGATTTGTTTGGCTGGTACTGTCTAACTGAGCAACAAGATAAAAATTTCAGGCTTGACGAAGGTGAACCGAAATATTGCAAGCTGATTAATTTTGAATAACTTTTCAGACTGTTGTAGCCTTTTGAGTTTTTTTTTTCAAATAACCCTTGAAGTTTCACGTTGTTACCAAACATCCAGATAAAGTGAGACTCTCAGCACAGTACTCCGAAAAAAAATGGAGGGCGGAACGACTTTGACTAGGCGAAGGAACACCTACCAATTTCAGCTTTTTAGCTTTCCTTCTTGCTATAGATTCATCGGCCTCTTTCTTTCGATATGCAATATGCTCCGATTTTATATGACCGTGTTTCTTCTTGATATGAGAATAAAAGAATTTCCACCTCAAAATGCAGCTTTGAAATTTTCTACGAGAGCTGGGGCTATTTGAAATCGCTCACGTCGTAAATTTCTTTGGACACATAAGGCATGGTATAGCCTTTCCACTCTTCTCTCTTTTGTGATGTTTGACAGACATGTGATATGCCAATGCGTGCATACTTCCAAATGGAGCAACGTCAGCACACGAAGCGTAGAGGCAGCGCCCAAGTGTGGGTTCCGCTCCGCCCGGCAAGTACTTCATTAGCCGCTCAACACACTCCGCCTGCAAAAAACAACTTAAATAGTACGGAAAGCTTTTCTGAGCATAAGCGATGAGAATGAAGAACATGCCGTTACATGGAATGTCAACCATTACACCTTCTCCATGTGCAGATAAATAGTTTAACTCGGCCATTTCTCATAGTCATTTCGCACTTTGCGGCAGCGTCCATCAGCGTTCATCAGCGTTCACCAGCGACCAGCACTAAAGGGTATGGGGAAGCAGGAGGGTAGCAAATAGCTGGATTATACGCCTGAAACTGCGGCTTGTGCAACCGTACGGTACAACAAAATACCCCATATATTAAACTGCATAATTCTGTGCTTTAGCAGTTGTGCGGTGCGGTTGCACACGCCGCAATTTCACGACGCCTAATCCAGCTGTTTGCTACCCTCCTACTTCCCCATACTCTCTATTCTCGGTCGCTGGTGAAGGCTTGCAACGCCAGCGACGCTAGATCGATACCTGCACTTCCCTAAAACTCGAGACATGGGTGGGCAGACGCTGGGAGATGCTAGATCGACATCTACACTTCTCTAGTCGCTCACGCCGAACGCTCTGAACGCTAGTGGTCGCTGGTGGGCGCTGTTGCGAAGTGTAAACGCAGCCGCACAATTATATTCCATATCTCAATTCTTGAAATACTGAGTTAAAATCTCTACTGGTGTTGCTGAGATTTGAAAAGCAATAGCGTTGCATTATCCTTCGTTACTGATCTAGAAGTCAGTTGGGAGATCCAAGCTGCGGCGAGGCGTACAAGCCGCAACACCACTTTCAAAGGGTATAGTCTAGGATATGCGAGTAGCGGCATCGGGCGCAACATTTCTAGCTAATTGACCACATTATGGTTTCAAATTAATCAGGTCACGGCAACCCACATCCTACATCTTGTGTTCCACAGTTTATCTCGCGAAACTCGCTGATTGATAAGCGTTGCATTACAGCGCGTTGCTGCGCGCTCACGCGAGTTATCGCGAAGTCTGAACGCTGCCTAAACTTTTCCAGTAATTTTAGAGTTTTGAGCATAGCCGTCTGGTCGCATGCACCACTTCATGGTTTCAAGTAGAAAATGGGTTGCATTCGCTCAGGGATTCGTGACACATGAAACAGAAGAAAATACTCCGCGGATTGTCGATTTTCGACATACAGTCGTGTGATAAACGTACAGAGCGTAGACTGCCATGATCTAATTGACTTGACGTCAAAGTCGAGATAACCAGCTTCGAATCCTTGCTGGTATGCGCGCAGTGGGTCTACGGACAACTACAACTCAATTCCTTTAATGGCGCCAACTTTCTGATTTTCTCTGCGCTCTCTTTCCTGAATGGCGATTTATGGCTTTTTTACCTTTCACATTCCAACTTTTCACGCATACTAAGTGGCTCATCCACCCCGTGTCCCCTCCCCTCGAAAAACTCATCTCCTGGCTCGCATCGTGTTTTTTGTACCTCACGATGCCTTGGCAGTAGCAGTCCCTTATTGCTCTGCGCTCTGGCCTATCGTGGCAGGACCCCCACCAAAAGTTTTAGTTGTCACGTAATCGCGCGCAGTAAGTATGAGATATGTGCAAATTATCCTAACAAAGGTTCGGAGAATGTGAGAAGGAACATGTCCTGATCAGAATTTGGAAAGATAGCCAAGCAAATCTCGAGCTGCGACAGTAGGTTGGTATTGAGACTCCGTTAGGGCCGTGTCCACTAGTTAGCTTGAAATGGTGAATCGAAAGATGTTAGTCAAAGAGAACACAATAAGCAGGTTCCACAACGAATTGCTAATAAATACCTCATCTTTCGATATCACCCTCGTTGCATCTTCTTTCAAGCGTAAGCGAAGGCTCATTCCACGATACCTGAAGAGTTCAGACCCCGTAGTTAAGTCCACAAATCACAGCAAAATATTTCAAAAGACAACGAAAGCACCTGCTCGGATTGTCCTGCGGTCGCAGTAGCAGTACTCGATCAGGATCTAGTTCTGTGGTGCTGCTGCTCAGTGATGGAGCGTGAATCTTCAAATATAATCGATGGAATGCATCATTGCACAGCCAAAAAGAACACTGCTCTAAAAAGAATATAGGGTGCAGTACGACTAACCTGTGTTGTCCCATCGGCTCCTATGACTGCTACAACTTCTCTCCGAATTGCGGGTAAAGTATGGACGTAGCTGGGCTTTGCAATCTAAACATTCAACTATAATGAAATATGCACCGCGTGTGCTCACAAACAGTCTGAAGACGAAAAAGCTATTTTAGTTTTGGTAAGGCAATAGCTCGGTATGCGGGAGATGCGGGTTCTCCCGTCCCGGGTCCGACTTTTGCCAATATCTCAGCATTCTTGTGATAACTTTCGGAGCGCACACTGCGGCGTTGAACAGCAGTTATCAAAACTAAAACAGCCTCAGAACACGTGAACCTTCAGCCTCACGGCTTGCTGCCGACATTCTTGCGATACAAGAAGCGTTCAAATGGATCCGTTGTACATCAAAAAAAGCGTTAATTCACTCTGTTCGAACATTCGACTCACATCGTCAGGACCTGGAATTTCGACCACATCCACTCTTTTCATTACATGTTTCGCCAAGTTTGTTCGCCTTAAGCTGGCTCCTCTTTTTGGAATCAAGGCGTCATCTGGAAGCAAATTTTCATTGGGTACTGGAATCAGAGAGAACGAGGATTTTACTCATTACCCCGTGCATTGTTGCTTCCACTGCTATGCTTTTCATGGGCTTCGGATCTGCAGAATCCTCTCTTATGCGAGCAGAAGTTGACGAAACTACGAAAGACGCTTCTGCAGACCCTGAAAGAGACTGTGACATGCAAAATGGAATAAAAAGGCTGTAGTCAGACTTTGCGAATTCGCGCAACTGCTGCAGTCGCGCTCCAATACTACCCAACTCCTACACCTACTTACTTTATTATTCGAAGGCGCACGGGATGAGGCAAGATTCTGACAGTCATTCGAATCAGGAGGCGCTTATTGACACACTTATGAAGAAGAAAGCGAGAAAGTGAACCGAAAACGCCTAAATGAGATCCTCACACCCCTAACGTCGTAGGAGTTTGCTTCGTCCCATGAACGTCTCAGTGAAGATTTTGAAGGGTAGACAGTTTTGAAATGTACCTCAACTGTTGGAACCTATCTACTTCTCCGCTTTTTGACGTCATTTCAACGCTGTTTCGCAAAACAAGGTTAGAATGATTTAAATTTTTTTAAAACATAGATTAGCCTACCGTGCATGTGAGCACTTCACGTCAGTAAAATGCAAACATCTAAGTGATCGTACGCCTTGCCTTTAAACCTTCTTCTAACACTAGTTCCATCCTACTATTTGTAATCCGCTAAGTATGAATGTGTGTCCGTGCGTCTGTGTGTCACGAAATTCATAGCGCCGGTCCCAGTAGCAGTGAGACATTGGTTCCAAGAAGTGATGTAGGGGTGTGACGGGAACACTATTGGTGGGTGACAGGAAGTGATATCAGTTGATAAGATCCGATAAGAGGCGTTAGAAGGAGAAGGTTACCATATTCATAACGCGGGTGACAGCATCAGCTAGCTCTTGATTCCAAGATATGATGTAGAGTAGGCCAAGAACATTATTTTTGGGTGACAAGAACTGCGAGCTGCTGATAAGATTCGATAAGGGGCTTCAGAAGGGGAAGGTCACCACCATATAACGCGGGTGACAGCCTCAGCGAGGCGTTCATTTCAGCAAAGATATCTAGAGTGAGGTGGGGACAACAATCGCGGGTGGCTGGAAGCGATAATAAATGATAGGGGCTGATAAGAGACGTTCAGTCGTCGTCGCTGTTTAAGGCGGTGCAGCTTTTACATTACCAAATTAGGTTTAGAGATAAGGACATTGATGACGAGTGGCAGGTAATCATATCATTCGATAAGAATGGATAAGATACCATCTGCGCTACATTTTTATCACTCCTTACCGCTTTAATGCCGAGTATTAGAGGCTCAGTGTGTGAAGACTTTCCTTCGATATGTTCGATGTAGATAGAGCGTTGTTAAATGCGTGAAATGGTGTCGAGGGGGGGGGGTGACATTCTCTTCGTGTGACACGTACTTTGACATTTACAAGGCAATGTGAAGTTCTGCTTCTCAGTGCCACCCAGATCCTGCAGTTATGCCTCTCCCATGTTAAGGACTCATCCGGACTAATTCAACTTTACCCATTCTGATGTCACAACTGCCATCCTTGATGATATGGCTCAGCCTTCTCACGGTTGAAAGTCTGTAGTAACCAAGAGGGACCATATGTTGGTAGATAATGACTGATGTTCGGCTTTTTCAACTCATTTTCCTACATTTTATTAAAAAAATAACCGCCACCGTTTGGCACATTTAGCGCATTCTACCACGCCCGAGGGAGGAGTGCCTGGCGAAGCCAGGTCGGCCCGGCGAATTAGAAGCAAAGAAAAACAAACATTGGGAAAGGAATACACTCCACAGCACAGATGATCCGATTCAAGCCGGGCCATGAAACAGAAGGAGGAGCACCCGGGGGCAGCCGGGTGATCCGACTGGTTTTTTTATATCAGAGTATTTCAACCTATGGGTGAAAGTCGGTAAGTTGTTGTGGTCCTTTCTACTTCTCTTTCGTTGTTTTGACTCGAATGAGCGCCTTAGGAGCTTTCTATCTGCTAATTCCCCAACTACCAAAACGCTAATAGGAGATTAAACAGCGAAAAGGAGAAGCAGAAAAGCTCGCCAAACAACCATAACTCTCTTTGAAATTAAACTCAAACTCTGATTTGAAGAAACTACGGTGCTAAAAAAGGGACTGGATAATAAATAAATGGTCAGTGGAAACAGGTCAAGAAAAGTTGGGTTGGGTGCCATAACAGTGCAACTAGATCGGTACTCGTCGACGCAGTCTCTGAACGCAGCCGCATTGGGCAGTCAATGCCTAAGAGAGCGTTCATACTACGCGATCGCGGAGTGTGAACGCGCTCTAAAAAAGCGAAGAAGGTACCTGCATTCAAGCATAACCGAACATTCCTTCTCAAACAATTTCTTTGTCTCTTCCGGGCATGTTTTCAGATACGCTTGCAAGTCCACCACACCTGAACAATGAGAATTAGGAATTTATTAATGTCTCATAAAATGAACACAACACACGCTGGGCGCTGTATATTCTTCATTGGGGAGGCGAAGGCAGGGTGAAGTGTATTAAAAAAGTTCTTGCATTTCTTGGTTTTACCATTTCTGGTGCGCTATATACTGCCACTAGATAACAGAGTCGACTACCATTGCAACAGTGAAGTAGGTGATGGAGAGGGGGCCATATTTGAGCAACATTTTCCTCAACGTCGAAGTGCGTTGGATATGTAAACCAAATTGTCAGCTATGACTTATTGAAAATTGATCTAGCAGAAAAATGAAAGGAAATCATCAGTACCGAACAGAAAATGATGTTTTTCCGGAGGAATGTGGCTGCCACGTACCAGCAAATACACCCAAACCACACTACTCGAAAATTAGGAGATTTTTATTTTTCATAAAATGTGTTGCTTAATCCAATATTAACCCTGTTGTTAACACAACTATACATAGAATTCAGAAGAACACTTGATGGGTCCTTGTGTGAGACAATAATTCACGCCTGCGGAAAAAGAGGAGTCGCAAATGATGTCACGTGCGCCGCATTCAAACCAGCCCTGATTTAACGTGGTAATCGGTCCTAGTTCGAATGCGGCGGATGCGCAGTACGTCGAGTGAACAAGCTAGGAAATTCTCCGCTGGTTCCTGCGCGTCGTGGATATAACCTCCCACAGACAGCAGTCCC
>MU913997.1:0-11654 GCA_036418165.1 Cooperia oncophora | reverse complement strand
TAGTTTATGAAGGCTAGGCTGACAGAAACGCATCTAAGATATTCACGCCCTTGATTTCACCCCCCCCCCCCCAGATTCCTAGCCAACTGTGTGCCCCACTGCTGAAACTGACGACTTGTGGCAACTGTGAGTGCGCAGTTAGCTCCACACACACCACCACCTGCCAGCGCTCAACAGCCTCAAACCCGTGATGGACTTGTTCGCCTTGGACGGAATGAGCGTCCATGTGATATGCCCATCGCGCCACCCCTGCTCCATTTATTCCTAAAATGAGGTTCAACTCATTAACCAGGGGATGGAGACATCGGGGAAAAGAGGAAAAGTAGTGGGGGGTAAGGGGGGGGGGGGGAGGCAGGATGGATAGAACAAGTGAAACTTGCGTCACTGCGGCTCGAAAGTGGGCCAAAGTCTTGTCATGGAGGGGTTTCCGCGCCCTTCTCGGGTGAGGAACGCCCACTACAAGTGCCTTGCTAAGAATAACGTGTCTATGTACTTGGCACTTTTTCGTCGTATTTCCTAGGCTCAGCGTTTGTTTCCGTATACCGGCGGATCGTTCGAAATCAACGGAAGGGTCTTACTGGGGGAGGCTGCTTTTGCTTTTCATTCCTAACTAGTAATTTAGCTCCTTTGAACTCGTAAACTACCTTCAGTACTCATGCCTCGCTAACCTAAAACGTGCCTTCAAAGGTGGAAAAGCGCTCACATGCAGATTCGCTCGCGTTCCTGTATTTTCAATAATGTTCTGATACATAAGAAATTGTACTACTGTAAAAGGATTAAACAAAGGTTAACGGGCGACTCTGATAATGAACAGGATCAGGTGTCAATCAAAGCGACACTTGAAGGGCAGAGGGTGGAATGGTTAAAGTAGGCCATAAAGTCAGCATTTATTCACGTGAAACTAGTTGAGGGGACGAACAATGAATATCAAGCGATTCACACCTGTTAAAAAGTTCTTGACCGTTTTTTATCTGCTCATATTCCGAACTGAAAGCACCTTTTTGCGGTGGCTTACAGCATCAACATCTACCGGGTCACATTGGAGAACCTTGAGCCGTTTTCGCACCAGAAAGTTGCAAGGTGGAGGTTAGGACGCAAATGACGGCGCAGTTCGGCTTGGGGGGGGGAGGGGTAGGTCATGGCGTTCTGCAATTTCGCTACTTCCCATTGTCGTGTTCATTGTTTTGCAAGAGTTGAAAAGTGGTCCCTACCAGCTTTGACTGGTATCTTTTCAAAACCTCACAAGATTCCACGGACCTCTACTTGATGGCTCAACAGGACGATGGGAAGTAGCGAAAGTGCAAATGTCCCCTCCAGCCCAATCGCAAGAAAATGGCTCCTCCTCGCACCAGTTTGTCGGCTTGCTCTTTTGCATGCTCCCTGGCTGCTCTTGCCTAGATCTGGACGGAGATCCCAACGAATCTTCGTTTCCCGCTTGAAACAAGGAGGGTCTTATCGAGAGCGTTTTCAACGGTTTTCCTTCTGCACGGGTAAGGCCACCTAGCAAAATACGCTTGTCATTCATCCAACGCTCTCCAACAAAGACGAGCCTCTGATCCATTGTAGAAAAGCCTTTTTGAAATAGATAGGTCTTCGATATGTTTTTTCGGTATCTGTGGGCTTTCGAGCCTACAGCTTTCATTACCCTTCTTGGTAAGGAGATCAGGCACGTCATCAAAATTTATATAAACGAAAACATTTTTGTGTTCATAGGCAAGGATAATCCCTACTTAAGAGCTCAAATCTACAGTTCCCTTGCTGGGGATCCCCAATCCATGACGTACCTTCCTTTGGTATCAAGCCGGGGAGAAAAATTAGTAAAAATCTGTTGCAGCCCTTATTTACACAAGAACGAAAATCGAAAAATGAACGATACAAAAACTGTGCAACGCATATGCGTACGGAATGCCATATATGCCTGGCATAAACAAAAAATTAATAAAACCGACCTTTCCATCCAGAAAAAATCCTCACAGTATTAAAATAAATTTGCTCCTTACCAATACCGACCCCCCGCCAGAGCAAAAGTTACACCCCCATCGGGATTTGACAACAACGATGCCGTACATCGCCTTGGCCGTACTGAAGGTAAGTAACCCAATCGAGAAATAGGAGTTGCTAAAACGCACTCTAGTGCCAATCTCGGCTCCAGTTCGTCTAACTTTTTGCCATACGAACATTATC
Source organism: Cooperia oncophora (assembly GCA_036418165.1). Taxonomy (NCBI): domain Eukaryota; kingdom Metazoa; phylum Nematoda; class Chromadorea; order Rhabditida; family Trichostrongylidae; genus Cooperia; species Cooperia oncophora. The sequence goes on along the minus strand of MU913997.1, from coordinate 9,470 downwards.
GCAACAGAAAAGAGTTGGCACTTGGAAACAAGAGAGAGTTTCGCAGGTAAAATTGCGAGTTCTGAGAATGATGAATTACACAGTGCTTATGAAAAAGTGGAACAAAGCCCGGAGGAAATGCCATTAACTTTTGGAAAATTTCACGGAGGAGGATCAAAAAATTGATAATGGTGCAAGTTTTGCTCGCGCGTTTGTGAACTTTAACAAAGGTACGATAACAAAATGTTAGTAACAGGAATCGCGAGTGAGAAAGAAATGAAGAAAAGAGTTTTTCGGTAGAAAAAGAATCTCAAGGGGAGCGAAAACAACAGAAAATCAAATCCTGCTCAATGTGGTTGCTTTTGTGCAGTGTACGTCAGATCCCTACAATCGAAAGGGTGTGTGATGTGACTCGGTTTGGAGTGCAGCCAGATCAGATTTCCCACCACTTGTAGGAGGCTCATGATGACATCATTGGCGGAAAACGTAATGCCCTGGCTGCGCTTCAACCCTCGCTGCGTAACACGCCCTACCGTTGCAGGGAATACGACACATACCAATTGATCGCGAGTAAACTGGAAGGGAGAAAGAGAGCCCAGAAGGGAGAAGAAAGAGAGAGAGAGAGGAGGTCAGGAGAAAGGCGAAAGTCGTCACGACATAGACCCTTACGTCCATTCCAGGGCGTATACACTTTGACGAAATCCTGTAAATGAAACAGGGTCGCTAGCGGACCCATTTGAGGCGCGAGGTCACACCCGCTTCTGGGGGTGTGGGCCACACAATAGTAACTGAGGTGATTGCTTTCGAGTAAGGAACTTTCACAAGAAAAAAAAGACGACAGCAAAAATAATCCTAGATTGACGAGAAAATTTACCAGATCAAATGACGGCATCTCATGAAGAAAAGGCGCAGTTCGCCGACGGGGGGGGGGGCACTTCGCACCTTCGCTGTTTCGCTAGTTCCGGTTTACAAATCTCACTCTGGTGTGTGAAGTTGAAAGCAGCTCGTACCGCCGCCAGCTGAGAACCTCCTCAACTCTTGTAAGTTCATGAAATAGACTGCCTCACGACACCCGTCGATGGGAAGTAAATGTACAAAATGCCCAAACGTCCTTCCCCCCTCCCCCCGCCGTCGCCGAACTGCCCCAAAAAATCACTGTAAATGAAAATTATTCGCTATGACGAAAGTTCAAACAAATGAGAAACTGGGGGTGGCTAAAAGCAAAGCGGATGAACTCGCATTTCTAATTTTCATATTCAGTGGAAAAGAAGTTTAAAGGGAACCGAAAATATCACTAGATAAAATATCACTAAAAATAATATCACTAGAAAGGTAAAAACCCTACTCATGAAAGTGACAACAAGCGGATTAATCAGTTCAAAATACTCCGCTTTTAAGCTGCTCGTCTCTTGTTGTACAAGCTAGTCAGCTGATCGTAATTACAACTACTATCACCTGGCGAAACATCATCACAACAAGTAAGAAACTGGAGAAAAAGAAGCAACGAACACGCAAAAAGGGTGTGCTCATTGACAGCTTCAGTTAAACGTCAGGGCTATTCCTGATAAGAATCATGTGAATGGGAGGGGGGGGGGTCATGAGTGAAAGTAATTTTACGTAATTTTATGTGTTTATTAGGACTCCATAGAGCTTTCGGGAATCATCGACTTATTTGTAAACCATCACATAAAAGCATAAAAAAGTGAGGAGGTAATCGATGAGGAAATGCTGGAGAATTTCAAACTCGAAGAAGCGCAAACGAAAGGAAAATCGGGGCACAGTTCGGCTTGGAGGGGGTACCGAATGATACACAGCTGGGTTTGTACAGGCCACCTTGAAATGACCTGTAAAATCCCGACCAAAGAGTCAGTCGAACAACTTCGCAGCTTCAGAGGCGTTTATAGGTCTCACCTTGGTGAGACCCGTCATTTGCATGAACTAACAAAACGAGGTAGCATAAGTCCAAATTGACCCCTCCAAGCCGAACAGCGCTAAAAACGGCAAACTCAAATCAGACTTATGCGCCAAAGTGAGATAATCCTGCGAAGATGTGATAGTTCTGAGTGTGATGATAGATCGCCTCATTGGTGCAGATGTCATTTCAAATTTATTCTTCTCTGCAGATAAGATAAGCGGCGTTGTTCAGAATTCATAAACAAAGTTCGTTTACTAGGCCATATCGGTCTCTTTGAAATGTCTTGTGAGAGAATATCGGCAAAAAACACGTCGATGAAAACCGGCAAGAAACTCGAAAGCGCTGTACTGTGGACCTTGACTGATTCAAAAATGGCAGGACTAATCCTATGAAAAATCGCCTAATACAGTAGATAAACAATTCTTGCAAAGGATGACTGATAATGGGAAGGAGAGATACCTGGCATTTGAGTTTGACCGAATTCAAACTTCACTCTTGAGAAGCACAGCTCATCGGAATAATAAGTGAGCGTTATTTGTAGCTCGAATCGCTTTTATAAGAGCAGCAAAATGATGTGCCAATCGGGAAACGTGACCCTCCAAAGACGAGATAGCAGGTGGCTTATGCTGTGTATTAGGTTGATACTGATGAGATGGACGATCCGAGGCTTTGAATTTTCACGCACACAAACAATAACAAGGGAGAGCCTGAGGACTGGAGTCTCCATCGCAAATCATTCTTCTAGTGGAATGCGCCTTGCGTTCCACTTTCATTCAGATTCGTAGCGGCGACATGATTTACACAATGACTGTGAGGCCTAGCGCGAAAGTCAGTGTTTCGCTTGTCCAGAGGACTCTGGCACAATCAGCTGGTCCCCAAGACGATGAAATTAGCCGGAATTGGTCGCCAGGATCCAAACCTATTTGATCCTTGAATCCCCCGCTTGGGCTTCGCAACTAGAACAGTGCCAGGAAGTATAGACCGACACGCATACACACAGCTTTGAAACTTGTATTATTAGACGAGTGAGGTTAATAAAAACACATATAATAGAGTACGAAGACATCAGGATAAGAGTTCAAGTCCTGCAGGCTGCATATGGCTTGAAAGGCTGCATATGGCTTGAAAAGCAGGAAATCAAGGGGGTAAGTACTAAGAGGCTTGATCCAAAAAATGCACATTTATATTTCCCATTTTGGATGAGTTTTGCACCCCTGTAAAACAGGATGGAAATTAAATTTCAACATTTGATGCCACTATCTATTTCTCTTATTCAAATGTTTGAGCAGTGATTCCAACGAATGCTTTTTTGAACCATCATGATCAGCCTTTCTTTGCATATCAAATAATACCATAGTTTTATAGATGAAATTAATTTTCAATTCTGTCGATACGTGTTCACTTTAAAATTCAGAAGGCATTCGATAAGCTTCCACGTCAGAAGTCTTGACATCCAATAATATAAAAAGAACGGGTTCTTCTACTTTCGGAAAAACCACCTTATCACGACTATGTCAAACATCGATTTGAAAATAATGGCACTATTCGAAAAATGAGACATTCTGCTGTGAATTGTCACCCACAGGGGACACAGTAAAGGATTCAGAAGGCGGATTTGTTCCGATGTAAGTGACAACCGTCCAAATGCGCGGTGCACGGGTCAAAGTCTTGATCGGCTCCCACTCGAACCACCAAAGCTTCCCTTCGGCACTAAGCTCGTTTGGGGATAAAAACACTGACCTGTGCATCGGCAGGACGCTTTGAGTACCATTAAAGGATAGAAAGATAGAGTTTTGCCTTCATGATTTTTGGGATGCGGCATGCATTCTAGTTCCTCTCAAAATCGTAGTAACATTTTGGACGCTTCATTGCCTATACAACTTCCAGGTGCCAGCCGATGTACAAATCAGTGTTCCAGACGGATCTGGTATCAATTCACCGTCCACAGAGGGTAGAAAATTTAACTGGCCAGGCGGGAGTCGGTATTTAACTGGCCAGGGGTAGTCGGTTCCGTGTTCGACCTTCAAACGATGCCCGTGGTAAGCGGGCCCAGGGTACAGCATCGTTGTGTGGAAACACATGGGGGGGGGTCGTACTTTTTCTCTGGGGAGGGGGGTCGTATTTGGTCGTTGGGAGAGAGGGGGTCGTATGTGCCTTTGAGAGAAATTTGTCGCGTTGGTTTTCCGGTTGTTGACTTTTTGCGTGATTTTTCCTACCCCGCCCCGCTCGACAGCAAAATTTTAGGAAAGAAGTGAGAAATTTTCGGGAAATTCGGAAAAGTGGTAGGAAGTTGGGGAAATTCTCCCGTTTCACATTGGTTATATACCACCCCATCCCGCTCGGCGGAAAATTTTTGGGTGAAAAAAAACTGGGAAACGGGGAATTTGTGATTAGGTGTTGGGAAAGGGGGTGTCGGGGGGTCGTACTGACACACTCTCTCGGAGGGGGGGGGTCGTACCTACACCACCACCTCACACATCGCTACGCTGTACCCTGAGCGGGCCTCTCTCCACTACAAGCACCCCAGCCTTTTCTTGGTACCATATCGCATTCAAATGCCACTACGATTATGAATGGAAGTCAAGTGCAAGGCACATCCCAAAAAGGATTGAAAAACTCCGAAAGCCCTTTTCGCTTTGTATGCTACTTTTCCCATTGCAGGTTAAATAATGAGTGCCGTGAACCCCTGAGCATGACCATAACATCCTCTGGTCACGAAAACCCTTGGCAGCCGACAGTGTGAGTCCCAGGCGCCGGCTCCCAAACTTCTCAAATCACCGTGAGAAATGAAAACTCCCCCAGGGACAATGCAACCCTGAAGTATGAGCAGCCACTTCGCCTAGAGCGAGCATGCATTCCGAACTGCGAGACAGAGACGGTGAAAAATGCCCAAATAATTCGCAAAATGCTATAGGTTCTACTCAAGTATCATACAATAGGCAGAGATCCACGCCCAAAGCAAACAGTAGAAGAATTACAAGGACCTGAGGAAGACTAATCAATGCGAAACAACCTACAGTTTATATCGTCGGAATTAGTCGGGGCGGTGCCAGGAGGCATGGAATGAGCCCACCTACGGTACAGTAAAACACTTTATTACTCCTTTCCCTTACTGACGAGCACAGAAGGAGGATATACAAACTGTTTAGTTTCCGTTTAAGGGCACGTGCGAAACGGAAACTAAGCTACCTCTTTGAATCACCCACCCCTTCTATAACTTTAATGAAAACAAAATTTTATGAAAAGACTATAGTCATTAAGGCACTAAATAAAATCGAACCAAAATTAAGTTATTCCAACCAATTGTTGATTTCTTCCCGAACCGTTCACTACTGGTAGAAAGCACAAATCGAGGTTGGCTCATTCCACGCCTCCTGACGCCGCCTCGACTGATCTCGACGACATCAACTCTGTACTGTACCTGTGGTGGAGATGGAGCCACATTTTATGCAAGAGAGCTCTATTTAGGAAGGTGACTTCCTTGGCGAGCGAGTAGAATTCCAGCGTTCGAGGAAAAAGGAGAGACATAAAGCCAAGAAAAAAAGAAGGCTGAAGCTCCGGCTGGGCCGTGTGCCGTTGAGCGATAGCGCTCAAACACGGCTGCTCTGTATGCATGAAAAACAATGAAGCGCAGTGTTGTTGGGCACGCGAACTGGTAACTCAGTAACCGATCGAGTTCACTCGTAGAGTTGATGGGCGTCATTGTGAGGATAGAAAACGGCTTGAGTTAAGAGAAGGATGGCCGGTTCTACCCTTAGGGTGTTGGAATCACGAACAAATGACCACGGAATTCATTACCGTCTAATAGCAATGAATTCCGATGCAGATTGGGGCGGCAGATCTAATCACCAATAGCATACAGCCGGTTTCTGACCGGCTTATTGAAGCTGACTGATTGGATAATGCTCGCCGTAATAAACTGGGGGAGTAATCGCTAGGGAATATTTCAACGGGAATTATGCATAGAAAAAGATGGGTTTATCACCGAGAGACATGCAAGCAGCTAAGCCATCCGTCACAGGCCAAGAATAGGACCTACCGTGAAGAGTACGCGCTATCCCATTGAGGCCAACGGTCACTTGAGGCGGTCACTGATTAATAACCACGATTTTACGATGTAATGGACAATAGTTCACGCAAACACGAACGAACAAAAACTAAGCGACTGTTGGAAAGATTACATTAGCTAGCCGGACAGATATTGCCATAAAGTGAGGTAGAAAGTAAATAGATAAAGAAAAACGAAAAGACAACAAAGAAATTTTTTCAGAGAAATTGAGCAATGAATGATTTCAGCAAAGTTTGGCTTGGTAGGGGCATTTTACTGGTTCCCATCTATCACTGCAGATGGCTCCAGCAGTGACCTGCTAACACCTGCAAAGTTATGCACTAGCACAAGCTCCCTATACATTCGAGCATAGTCTGCAGGTCCCACCAAATTCAGACGCGTAACCCGACAGGATCTTACTGAAGAAACTAGCAGAAATGCAAGATTTCTCCCCCCCCCCCTAAGCTAAACAGCGCCCAGACCTCTCTGTGCAAAACTGTGATTACCTTGGTAAGGATAGCATTACTGCACTTGAAATTGGTTCAGCTACCCAAGAACTACTTGTTTTTCAGGCGAAAATCTTTACACTCCTTATCCCTGAGCCAGAGTAGGCGTGGCATTTGAACATGGCACGGAATGGTTACTCGTGGAATATTCCAGTCTGGGACAACTGTCATCTTGTTCTGTGTTGGACAGAGACACGACAACAATTGTGTCAAGATGAAAATATCTCTCCAAACGTGCAAAATGCCCCCCCCCCTCCCGTCGCCGAACTGAGCCGTTACCGGCTTAGTCAAACCCGTCAAAGTAACCCGAATATCTCAGTCAATATTCAGTTAGGACTGCTACCGTGTTATCTCAATGTGGTGGAAAGTTGGTCAGCTAAGCACAAAAGCACAGCCGCCGCCACGTTTAGTTGAAGTACGCAGCCACGCCTACACCATCTCAGGGATTTCGAGTATACCTTGCAGTTATCTTACTTGGCACAAAAAGGGCTTTAAGTGTTCCCTAGGGTGCTAAGACCTCAGGATTCACGCCAGGAATATCGACGTCATCGCATTGACCAAGAAGAGAAGCATGCCCGCTACATGCATGCTTTTGTTGTTCATGTAATAAATAAGTAAACAAATAAGTAAGGGAAATACAGAAAACTGTAGAAGATTTGTGACAAACACTACAAGAGAAGTAGGTGGCGATAACACGACACAAACTGGGTCAAAATCCGTCCAAATGAACTGACTATGACCGGCTACTTGATGAAAAACTGCACCCAAAAGTAGATTAGAATCCTGTCGAAAAAAATTGGCCGATTTGATGAGATGGGTTATATTACGAAGGCGGAGATAAAAGGACACAGCGCAGGTCGGCGATGGGGGGGGGCATTTTGCACTTTGCACTCAGCTATTTAATGAGCTCACAAGAGTTTTATCATGGCACCTCGACGAGCCTACTCTAGCTTATCAAGAGTTCACTAGAAAGTGCAAAATGCCCCCCATCGCCGAATAGCGCCAAAGGATACATTTGATTGCTCGACTTACTCCACTTGTTGGTCCTTTTACTCATACCTTTTGACTCCCATGTGACTCACAAAAACCTGGTGCTTGTACCACTAGCTTTTGTGTTCATTCCTTCTCTTCAGGGACTTTCTGATACAAGCCCGGGCTTACAGCCCCCCTCATTCATCAGGGATAGAATATCAAAAGCGTGCAGTGTAATGATGCGAAGCTTCAGCCATACCATCATTAAATTGGGACGGATGGACAGATGGGCAGCAAAACTAGATCTTCCTAGACAGCTCCAGTTGACAGGTTTTACCATGATGGCTTGAGACCTTGCTCCAGCTTCACAAGAGTTCACAGGTTTCGCCAGAGTGAGACTTGTAAACCGGAACTAGGGAAGCAACGATAGTACAAAATGCCCCCCCCCCGTCGCTGATAACTTTAGCTAGTTGTCTTGACACACCCATCTTTCCACGTCAAATAATTAAGGTTCTGGCGCAAGTTGTGGCCGCATGTGACCACGCTTCAAACGCCACTTTGCCGCAACGTGGGTCCTTTGGCTTGGGCCTATCTCGCAACTGGCCTCGATGTTCTAGCCCTACAAGCGATTGTTCCGTATGAAAACGCCTTCGAATGCTTCCGTCACTCTAAAAAGAAGTCCAGAGCGTGGCGGTTCCCGGGAAAATCGATAGCTTCCTACTGCCTACCCATGGCCTGGTCAAAACGCCTCAGCATCTTTGCTCTGTAAGCTTTTTGAAAGTTTTCTCAGTGATAAAGCGGCGTGATACTTCTGCTTACCAAAGAATCTCAATAGTTCCATCCTGATAGAAGCTAAACGAACGAGAGAAGCAGTAATTATCCTGGTTCAGTAAAAATACACGAGTATGAGAACTACAGTCTTGTTCGCCGTGGATAACGGGGCGTGCCAGTGAGGCTGGGTTTGACGCGCCGCCAGCTTGTTTCTCCAAAGTGTTGAAGCGGGTAAGCGACAACAACTGGTGGAAAACGACTGATGCGAACGATATGATACAAACTCGTCCTTCGCCCAAAGAAAGAAAAAAGAAAAGAGGCTGGCGTCGCTGCCAAACCCATCCCCCCCTTGACACACCCCATAATCTACAGCGAACCTAGAAAGCCACTGTAAAGAAAACCAATAAAAAGAAAGAAAGGTGAACCTGTGAAGGCCATTGGGGAGGAAGTCCAATGAGGCTTAAAAGGTGTACGATCCAGAAAAAATGAAGGGAAACGAAGCGAATGAAAGGAGTAGCCTTCAAAAGTAATCCATCACGGCTACGGAAATGTCAAAAAAGAGACCTATTTCTATTGATAACAACGATACGAACTGCAACAGACTGATTGTCGTCATCAGCTGTTCAACGACTCGCTGCGTCCTTAAGGAGGTTCGGTAATATTAATTTGTTGGCGAACAAGGTTAATGACACCACGACACACAGACCTAGTCTATCAAGGGCAACAGATCATATTGGAAGACAACAAAGAAGGAAGAAAAGAAGGATGAAAAAGCCATCCCTGGAACGCCTAACAAACGACGCCTAATTAAGCATTCAATCGATATGAGGGTGAGGTCTGATGGGGGCGGGACCCATATGGTTGGGCGAACGGGACCAGGTTATCTGTAATTACCGAGCACACCACGGTGTCGGTGTAACACGGATTATAGCACTCTCTAACGCGCGTTTCCTCATCACAAAGACATCTGCCAGCAATGGCTGGAAAAAGGGCCAAATGACTGTTACGAAAGGCTCCGGTGCCCTTATTCGGGGGTGACTGCTATATTTGGAGAGAGGAAGTTTCACCTGAAAAGCATCCGGACTGGGCTTTCTATAGGTAATGAGTTGTTCCATAAAAAACTAGGAATGAAAATCGATTTAAAAGGATGTCCTCTGAAAATTTATTCCTAAGAAAAAGAGCTGGTCATGCCAATGCCCGTGTTAAACGCTCAAAAATGACCTGAGAGGTGCTTGAAAACCTAGCCTCTAGTCGGAAGCTCTAGGTCTTCCAAACAGTT
>MU913995.1:5747-20614 GCA_036418165.1 Cooperia oncophora | reverse complement strand
TAGAGACCTTCAAATTCCGGCACTGTTTTACTTTTTATGAATGGCCTTGTATGGAGCTTGTTATGGCTGTTCAAAGCGTGAGGAGTTGTAAGCAGCCCTCAAGGATCACAACGAGATCACAAAGGAGAATCCCCTCAGAAAGAAATTTCTTTCGAAATCGCTTAAACTGAGGTAGCATGTGGCAACCTAGTGTTCCATAATCCCACTTTGTACGCTCCAGAAGCTCCGCTTTCACAGAGTATGAGTATCACCCGAACTGTGAAATAACTCACTCCGATACCACAGCGCAAAGGGCGCTCACCTTTGAATGACCGCGAACAATAATTCACCTTGCATTTTTCCCGAATAATCCTTCATTCCTTATGTCTTTAGATGCTCGTTCACAAACAATTTATTAGTTTCTTAATTTATCTATGATTTATTATGGCTCATATTCATTGGGTTTCTCATTGATCCTTGATTAACGTCGAATATTTTTCGTCGGTTATTTTTGCTTATCTTCCATTTTTCGGTAGTTGTTGTCTGCTGCTGGTCTGGATCCGCTGCAGCCAGATTAGCAGCGGACAAGGGGGAGGGGTCATATTGGGATCTATTTCAGAGGAGGGGGGTCGTATTTAGCAGAGATTGATCACAACGCAATGGTGTGCCCTGCCCCCAGTACAGCGTCCGCTTCTCGAGGGACCTACGGGGACCGTGAGGGGTATACTGTACAAATGATAGGACTCACGCAGCTGGTCTACCCCTGATCCAACCTCGCCAGCCGGACCAGGGATTCCTTGGCCGCCTGTACACAACAATTACATGGTAAATAATAGCGTAATTGTGGGGCCCCGGCCCGAGATCTTCCCGTTATGTGCCCGCTACACAAGAAATAGCGTACAATATACATACGTTAGTTGCGGTAACTATGTCAGCTTACTTCTTTCCGTTGTGGAATGACCCTCGATCTATCCATGCATCGACAGATGACGCTAGCTGAAAGGCAGTTGGTGACGCCTCGTCGGCTATCAAGGATAGAGAGGCACCATCCTCAAATGCGCGCCAGCCGTCGTACTTCGGCTGCCCTTTTCCCGGGTGCCAAGCATTTTTCTCCTTCTAACGAGAGAGAAAAGCCGAGACTGGCTTTGCCGGCTGCTTGTACACTCGCGGCCGCGTGCGTGGCGCAACATTTACGCGCTTACTGATAGATAGGTGCAGCGGCCTCGGCTGCAGAACACGACGGAGGTCAGGTGCACAGTGTGCTCGAGGCCAAAGTGTGTACCACGACATCTCCTCTACAAGGGAGGTCGTTCAGGGCGTGGTGCGCTTTTCGAAAACGGTTTTTTGCATATTGTAGGGGCTCATGCAAGGACCTGAAAAGTGTGCTTCATTTTCGCTGCGCGCTTCCAGGAAAGGTAAAAAACGAGTGAAAAGAAATCTTTGGAATCTGCTTCGTTCTGGGCCTCTATACGGCGTAGGTCACTTGCAACTTTGACCAGTTGCTGAGTGGGGGTCCTTATAAAGGGGCTATTTGAATCGAAGCGAAAAATCGCCGCAAGTGAGCTTCCAACTTGGGTCATGTGCTCAAGGGTGAACGGCTTCTTGCAATGGTTTCATCAACGATAAGAGCGCTAGCAGAGTCGAGCATCGGATGGCCTAGCGGATAGAGTGGAGGTTTCGCAATCGGACAGTGAGGGTGGGGTTGATGGTTCGGCTCCCCTTGCGTCGCGGCTTTTTGCATTTTTTAGATTTCGCTGTTCTCGCTTCCATTTGTGTCTGCGCATGAATATAACTCGGATATTTGCCATTTATGGGCACATTCTGAGTAGCTATACCTCATGAGTCAACTATTTCATTTTCACGCACCATTGAACAAGATTGTTGCTGGTGGTGACGTCCGTTCCTCCAAGTGGTGCCACTGGACCTGCCCGCTTTCTGCTGAGCAGAACACGGACAAACTCGAAGCAGGCGACAGGCCTTCGTGACGGGCCGGCTTACGAACACCCCATGTCACATCATCATGTTTAACTATGCCTTATGAAATTCGAGATAATGCTACGGCGTCCGCGGGAGCCGACGCGCACTCGCAAGGCCCGACGAGTGTGAAAAATATGCGAGGGTCCTCGTTGCAAGGACGGCATCGGGGGGCAACCAGGCTAGTCCGAAAGACGTGCAATGTGTTGAAGGCTCGTATTGCGACGCTGAATGTGGGGACGCTGACTGGACGCTCGTACGAGTTAGCAGAAGCCCTAGAGCGTAGAAAGATCGACCTCTGTGCCGTGCAAGAGACGAGATGGGCTGGCTGCAAGTCGAAAGAGTTAGGCCGCTTCAAAGCCGTTCTTTGTGGCGGGCCGAAAACTACAAGTGGTGTGGCCGTGATCGTGTCTCAGCGATTTCGCGATTCGATTATGAGCGTAGTTCGTTTCGACGACCGTTTAATGAAGATTGTTGTCGCTATTGAACAACGACTGTACCACTTCTTCTCTGCATATGCCCCACAAACTGGATGCTCTGAGCAGTCCAAGGACGAGTTCTGGGCTCTGCTGGACGAGAAGACGGCTGAAGTGCCACCAAAAGACGGTATCATTGTAGCCGGCGATTTAAACGGACACGTGGGCGCTGCAAAAGACGGCTATGCTTGTCATGGCGGATTCGGCTACGGTTCACGGAACGCCGATGGTGAGCGAGTCCTTGAGTATGCAGAGTCGCATAATCTCGTCATTCTGAACACAAGGTTTCCGTAAACGTGACTCTCACAACGATGCGGTCCTGAAAGAATAAAGTGGTGGCGACTGAAAGAGCGGGAGGCAGCTGTGATTTCTCGTATTCGACTACCTGAAGTCACAACTGTTCAGGAGACCTGGAACGAAGCCGTTAATTCTATAATCCAGGCCGCCCGCTCCGAACTCGGCACAACGAAGCCTGGACGGCGGAGGATTGACAAAGAGGCATGGCTCTGGACGGACGACGTCAAAGCGAAGGTTCGAGAAAAGAAAAGGCTCTATCACGCGTTTCTCGAGCACAAGTCGGCTGACAACTGGCGGCAGTATCGGGAAGCGAGGAATGCGGCAAAGACGGCCGTGGCTGCTGTGAAGGCCGCTCACTTCGATGATATCAGCAAGAAGCTGGAGACGCGCGACGGTGAGCGGTACCTGTACGGACTTGCCAAATCTCGTCATCGCCAAACCGAAGACATTGAGAAGTTTTTTGGCATAAATGATGAGAATGGCCACCTTCTGATGGACCGAAAAAGGGTATTGCAACGATGGCGTGAATATTTCGAGGGCATCTCAACGGTGGAATTCGCCCATCCCGCTATACCCTGTACCGCACCAACATATGGTCCCGTTCAGAAGATCACCGTACAGGAAACAGAAGCTGCTCTGAGGAAGATGAAGGCCGGCAAAGTAACAGGCCCCGACGACATAGCAGCTGATTTGTGGAAGTCACAACGCTGGTTTCTGCGGGTTGGTTGACGAAACTCTTCAACCAGATCGTCGAAGAGAAGAAGGTGCCTAAGGACTGGCAGCAGAGCGTGACGATCCCGATTTGGAAGAAGAAGGGCAGCCCGGCAGATTGCTCGAACTACCGTCCAATTCGCCTTCTCTCGCACACTATGAAAATCTTTGAGCGAATTGTTGACGCCCGCGTTCGTGATATCATCCAGCTTTCCACTAATCAGTGTGGCTTCGTGGCGGGTTGTAGCACCGTCGACGCTCGCCTATTGCTGGAGAAACACTTTGAGAAGCGAAAGCCAGTGGTATAGCTTTCTTAGACCTGGAGAGGGCATTCGATCGTGTGCCGCGTGATGTTAAACGGTAGGTGTTATATGGTTTGAAGGCGGCACGGCGTGCCCGAAAAGCTAATTGAGTGGGTGCGCATCCTTTACTCATGCCCAGGGAGCCAAGTTCGCTCACCAGCGGGTCTCAATGGAGTTCCCCATCACCGTCGGGGTACATCAAGGCTCTGCGCTCTCCCCACTTCTTTTCGTTGCCGTCATGGACGCCATCTCAGGAGAACTTCAGAAGGAAGTGCTCTGATCTGCTTTATGTTGATGATGTGATACTTAATTTGGACTCAGGTTGAACGTCAATAAGACCGAGTACCTGACAACCGACCCAAATGAGCTGGGCTCCATTAAGGTCGATGACACGGTGCTCAAGCGCACGGAAACATTCAAGTATCTCGGATCAGCACTTGCGTCCGATGGCAGTCTGAACTCGGAAGTGAGCGCACGAGTGAGTGCGGCGTGGTCTAAATGGCGATCCATGTCTGGGATCCTTTGCGACAAGAAAATGCCAGAGCGTTTCAAGTCAAAGATCTATCGTACTGTCGTCCGACCTGTCGCGTTATATGGTGCCGAGTGCTGGCCCGCGACCAAAGAAGTTGAGGCTCGCCTTGGTGTGATGGAGATGAAGATGCTGCGCTGGACGGCGGGAGTCACGCGATTGGCGCAAGAAGTATGGTGTAGCCCCCATAGCAGAGAAATTGCGTGAAACGCGCCTTCGATGGTACGGGCACGTACTTCGCGCGAAGGCTGACACCGTCCGTAAAACTGCTCTCGAACTCGAGGTACCAGGAAAGCGGCCTAAAGGGGCGTCCCAAACAGCGCTGGCTCGACACGCTATGCCGACAAATAGCCGGAATTCATCCCGATCAGGCATTCAATCGGGAAAAATGGCGTAGTTATATCAGAGGAGCACCACCGAGCGGGACAATCGCTAAAGAAGAAGAAGAAAAAGAAGATTGAACAAGATTGTTGCTGGACGTTGTTCCTCATAGGCTAGACAGTGGATCTGATTGCGAATTTAGTAACTTCTGGTGTGGTGTCAATTATAGACAATTTGGGGCCACATCTTCTTTCCACTGAATTCGTTATGTACACCAATATAGGGAACGTTCAGCGCTATTCTGTCGCCAAATTGCGTGGACGCCAAGAATAGGTGTTATATTTGTGATCAGGGCCACTGATTACCACTAAAAACGAATTTTCGGTCAAAACAATTGTTTTGACCTTCTTGGGTTTGCTTATTGGGTTGTCCGGGGTCCGTAGCGTCAACGATACGTCATCGCTGTTACGAAGATGTGAGACTCCGCTCACACTGCCGACCAAATGGTCGGTCACCTACAACCCGAAAAAGTCAAAAAAAAATTTTCGCTCAAAACTTGCTCCTAGGGGTAATCGACAGTCCTGATCACGATTCTAGACTTTATTTTCGGTTCCAGTGCCATCTGGCACCGGCATAGCGCCGAAGAGCTGAGTCTGTGCATACTAACGAATTCGAACGAAAAAGCAGTTTTGCTCCATAAAAGTAGGATTGTTCAGTTTATCGTGAATGTTTTTGTTAGGACCAATTATTTAGACAAACATGGATCCAAAAAATGAAAAATTGTAGAAAAGCAAAATTTTGTCCTCGGTGGGATCCGAACCATCGACCTATTTTTTACGTTTTTTTTATTCGTAGAAGCGCGCAGCGAAAATGAACCTCAGTTTTCTGGTCCTCGTATGTGCCCCTACAATATGCACAAGACCATTTTGAAAAAGCTCACCACGCCCTGAACGACCTCTCTTGTAAGCTCCTAAATCAAGAAACAAACACTGATTACGGCGACACACTATGAATTCAGTGACACCCGCTCCAACGCCCCTAAGGTATGTGGAAGAGAGAATGTTTGGTAGTATTCAGTTACTTCGCTTCCTTGAAAGAAAACGTGCGAGGCGAAGCCGGGCGCATCCGGTGAAGCAGGACCGTGTCTTCGAAGGAAGAGCTTCAGCGTCAGCCGTCGATTCAACTGGCACTGAGGGAACGGTAAGCGAGCTGAATCATGGTACTGAGTCCACTCAGCGTATAACAGTTTTTGTCGTCAGAGTTTACCCCGTTTCGCTTTCATCTACAGTTATTCGCTCTGTCACCATTTGTCGATGTTCCCGTCCCCTATTTTATGTCATCACGAAGGATTATAACTCCATTGATACTCTGACCGGCGTTAGAATTTAGCTTGAAAATTTGGTCCAGAATATGATGATCCTCCTTTTCAATGCCCGCATCCCGCTTATAAGTTGTAACCGTCTCGTGTCATCACCATCACTAAATGATGTCCCACTAATGCTGCGACGCGCCTTACGTACGAACTTGGTCAACCTCCTTCTCTAACTTTATCACATATTGTCAGCTGTCATCAGTTCCTGTCACCCACCCATAATATTCCTGTCACAGCCCCTACATCACTTCTTGGAACCAAAGTTCTAGTAGGGAGGGCGCTTAAAATTCGTGACACATACAAACTTTACGGATTATCCGAGAAGGCTATAGGATGCTGTAGATAACGCCTAAATAAAACAAGACTCGATTCACTGTGATGATGAATCAGAGTTTTCCGCCGATATACGATGAAAACCCATACACGAATGGAGAATTCAGTGCGGAACGCTTTCTCTCATGCTGGACTTGAACTTACCAGAGAAGGTCAACAGGTCGCCATGGCCATTCAAGATGAGATGCATATCGACGTGTACGTCTCGGGACGCTGAACTCAAATCTGCTTCCAAAATTTGCCGAACGATTCTCTATGAGGAGTTAGGGGGGGCGTTCTAGCATAGCACTCGCCGTCCTCGTTTGTGGTAGCTTAAAGGCAGTTGGCACGATAAATCCCCCAAGACGAGTAGGATTAATACGCCTGGCAGGACGGAATTCCGCGACCCTGAGCAGGCGCTGCATAGCGCCTTTCCCAAGGAAGGTGCCCTTATAAGGGCCCTATGAAGCTACAACATTACGACCCGAACGCCCGCCACGCCCTCCCGCCCGTTCGACGCTCTAATCGATTCATTTGCTAAGCAAATTATGAAGCGAAGGGATTGGTATGAAGCGGCCGTGATGCTGCATGGATATATGAGTACACATATGCAGCCGTACCTTCGGTAGCGGTTATTGGCAAGATGCCTACGGGAAACTCGTCCAAAATCGATTTTCAAGTCATTGAGAACGGAGGCTCTTTCTTCGCAGGATTTTGACCGTTTCACTCCGTTCTTTCGCCATTTCCCCACTATATAGCGCCCTACTAGCATTTTAGGCCGAGCACCAAATCATCGTGCCAACTGCCTTTAAGTTAAGTTCGAGGACAGCTAGTCTCAAGTGGTCGGTGGTGTAGTGGATAGGTAAGTTGCTTTACAGATGAGAGTTCATTGGTTCGATCCCTTGACAGGTTCAAGCTCTTGCATTTTCTCGGAACATCTTCTGTGAGTCGGTAAAGTACTTCTATTTTGTTAATTTGTCAAGCTTGCCCTAAGGCAGCGTTCAGAATTGTAGCGCTACAGAATCGCCTACAGCGTAGCGCTACAGCTGTCGCGATTCTGTAGCGCTACAGTTGTACCGAACTCCAGCTTTTATGTTTTTTCTTTCTGTATTCAACCCTCTTCTCTTTGTTTCTCATATTTATCTGATAGTGAGCTCCTGTTTTCTACTTTATCACATTTTAATGTAGTTTTTGATACAGAAGACTGTGATAATTGGTTTTATTTATCGTTTTTGACTTTAATTATTTGGTTTCAGAGTTGCTATTGATGTTTGATGGCTTTGCTTGATGTCTTGCAGTGGTGCCTCACGTTGACTCCGATGACGAAATTGTTTTTGGCATCCACGTACAGATGGCAAGCCAACACACAGGCGTGACCGACTTGACGTCGTTTAATTGTGAACAGTATTTGATATTCTACGATATTATCCTATGAATGACCTACTTTTCGCAATCGGGATCAACACGAGGCAGCACTGCAAGACATCAAGCAAAGCCATCAAACATCAAGCAACTCTGAAACCAAATAATTAAAGTCAAAAACGATAAATAAAACCAATTATCACAGTCTTCTGTATCAAAAACTACATTAAAATGTGATAAAGTAGAAAACAGGAGCTCACTATCAGATAAATATGAGAAACAAAGAGAAGAGGGTTGAATACAGAAAGAAAAAACATAAAAGCTGGAGTTCGGTACAACTGTAGCGCTACAGCTGTAGCGCGACGCTGTAGCGCTACGCTGTAGCGCGACGCTGTAGCGCTACAAGTCTGAACGCTGCCTAATTTGTAGCAGGAAAGAGTTAAATGCTGGTAGCTTTGTTCTCTTTCGGGACATTAACTACTAAAATAATATAAATAACCGGTTTACAGAGGTTACATGAATGCGTTAAACCACAACTGGTCAAGTATTGCGCCTTTTTAGACTTTTTTTGACATCATCGCACAATCAGTTAGGTTACTTCAAATTAACAAACAGGCACATGATGGGGTGTTCCTCCCCCTTCGCCCTGGAGACCTTTTCAAGCTTTCAACTTGGTAGTTCGTGCAGCTGAAACGTGTATCATGGGTAAGCAGCAAATGCTGGGTGCGTGCTATTATGTGTGAGGCGCTGCGTTGTCTTCTCAGGGTCGACTTTTCCGAGAGTAGATTCGTGGGCCTCCTCAAAGGACGGGTGTGTAGCAACAGAATCGTCCGGTGCAGCTGGTGGGCGTGGCCTGCGACATACTTGCGGCGAGAAGACGAAGCGTGCTTCTGGCGGTTTGAATAGGGTTATTGAAGGGAAGGTAAATATTGATATCACCCAGGATCGAGTCTTGTGTTCAGTTACGGTTAAGTTTTCAGTTAGAGTATGAAAAAGTTCAATAGAGCACGAAATTCATTGGGGTCTTTACATTTGCTCTGGTTTGTCATCTTTTACAGCAGCTATATGCTATATGCCTCTCAGAAAAACTTCGTTATCTGTATATTATATTGATGCTGGAACTGCGCAAATCATGTGAACCACATAAACATAGGGAGAATCACGGCCTTATCTGATTTTTTGTATCTGTTTATTTCCTGAAGTTGCGTTTATGGAACCGCCAAACAATTGTGTGTTACTATCAAAAAAAAACATCATTAGATTTTCAATCATTGATGAAACCTGCTAAATGTTGTACGCTGAACTACATTTGCTCCAGTCGCAAAGCTATCGGCTAGCAAATGCACGTAAGTGAGCTGCTGAGTCATTCGCCGCGCGACGCGCCGCGTGCCGCGGGCGCTGCCCCGGACGATTCTGTTGCGCGTCTCCCTCCCCCCAAAAGGCCACGAATAGCAACTGGCCTTGCCACCTGAAAAGCGTTAGTTAGAAATTCTCAATATGGCGACAGTGCCCCTTGATCCAACTTTTGAGCAATTACTTCCTCTTACTATTCAAATGTATGGGTGAGCGTTTCACTTCCTACGTACTAGTTCATGATAAAACTTCTCTATGTCGGGATTCCGTCCGCTCTCTCCTCTCTAATTATTTCCACTTTTGCTCATATTGCTTAGGGCAACTCTTGTCGTATTTCTGATCGGCAGTGGGATACTTTGTTCACTTGCAAATCCTGCTAAATCTGTAACACCTGTTCAGTAGTGTTTCCATTCTGAGCAGATGGAACACTGTGAATACATCGTTGTGGAATGTAGTTTTTCATTATTCTTTAGCTCACTGTGACGAACTGTTTCGCTTTGACCATTTCGAAGGAACCTACATGTACCATCTGTAGTTCTGTTCATCTAAGGCAGGCTATATGCTATACTAAGGCGAGCTTGACAAAATGACAAAACAGAAATACTTTGCCGACTCACAGAAGATGTTCCGAAAAAATGCAAAAGTCTGAACCTGTCAAGGGATCGAACCCATGAACTCACATCTATGAAGCAACTTACCTATCCACTACACCACCGACCGTTTGACTAGCCGTTTTTGAACTTAACTCGAGCTACCACGAACGAGGATCGGCGAGTGCTATTGTGAAACGCCCCCTCCTATTTCCTAGAGAATCGTTCGCCAAACTTCGAAAGCAGATTTGAGTTCAGCGTCTCGCGACGTACATATCGATATGCATGCCATCTTGAATGGCCATGGCGACCGGTCGACATTCCCTGGTTAGACCCACACTCACCGAAGCAACGTGGTAGCTGCTACACCGCCGATCCACGCATTTATCTAACGAGCGTGCAAGCTATGCACCACGATGGCCAACTTCAGTTTGGACGCATCAAGCGATCACCAATTGTGAATGGTACGGCTCAAACGCAGGTGGCAATGATGGAGGTACTCTCCTCATCATTACGGACTGTCGGGGCGTATCAGCCAGTAGGAGTGCGCACACTGTTTGAAGCCGTTCTCAGCCTTTTCGTTGAAACGCGTATGCGACAAAAAGTGGTAGAAAACGAGTAATACGAAGGATATAATACAGTAATGTCACTTCCTGGTTCAACGATTGGTGCAGAACGGGCGCGGACGACCGCGCCAAACGCAGCCGCACTGACCCGCCCCGACAGTCCGTAATAATGAGGAGAGTAGTTCAGCAGTGAAGGAAAACAGAAAAATTCCTGAGGGTGCGCTACGTCTCTTTGGACCTTCTGCCGAACCGAGTTTATACGAGTATGAGGCAAAGGCTCTTGGATCAGCAATACCTCCACCACGGAATCGAACGTTGTGCGTAATATGAGGCAGTGAGCGTGAAGTCCTTTCATTATGAACGAAATGCGTTCTCATCACGTATTTCAAAGCCACAAACTCGGTACATTCCTCAGTGCTTGCGTAAAGGATCACTTTGCCTGAGGACAGTATCTGCACAACAAATGAACGCAGAACGTCCTCAAAAACATGCATCGAATTCGCGAGCATTCACGCTCGTAACTTAGCCGTTTAGGCGATATCAATATTTTATGAAACAGTCGGACGCCCAGCTGGGCGCTTCTCCTTCTGTGTCCGGCCCCGCTTCACCGAGTTATCTTGGCAACACCAGCCGCTTTAACCTATGCAGAAGCAGTCCGGGATGAGCAGTGTAACATGTAGCGCCTTGTTACCTTCGGAATAGGCACAACTGTGGAGCCAAGGGAGGCAGTGAAAGTGAAAGGAGAACTTAACTCGCTTCAATCATGTAAAAATGTGCGGTGGTGAAGTCCGCTCCTCCACGTGGTGCCACTGGAAACTGCCCGCTCCTGCGGGCTGAGCCGAACGCGGACACTCGAAAGCAGGTGACAGGCCTTCGTGACGGGCCGGCCTACGAACACCCAAGTCACATCACCAATGTTCAATATGCCATGTGAATTCCGAATCAATGCTACGGCGTCCGCGGGAGCCGACGCGCACTCGTATGGCCCGGCGAGTGTGGAAAGTATGCGAGGGTCCCTGATGCAAGGACGGCATCGGGGGGCAACCAGGCTAGTCCAGAAGTCCTGTAACGTTGAAAAGATCCGCGTAGCAACGTTGAATGTTGGTACGTTGACGGGGCGCTCATGTGAGCTAGCAGAGGCACTGGAGCGCAGACGTATAGACCTGTGTGCGGTGCAGGAAACGAGATGGTCCAGCTGCAAATCAAGGGACATTGGTCGAGGCTTCAAAGCCCTTCTATGTGGCAAACCGAAAACCACAAACGGAGTGGCTGTAATAGTATCCCAACGTTTCCGGGACTCGATAGCAAGCGTAGAACGCTTTGACCGCCTGATGAAGATCGTTATTGCTATCGAACAGCGGCTGTACCATTTCTTTTCTGCCTATGCTCCACAAACGGGATGCTCCGAGCGATCCAAGGACGAGTTCTGGTCCCTGCTTGAAGAGAAGACAGCTGAGATACCGTCAGAAGACGTCGTAATTGTTGCCGGTGACCTAAATGGGCACGTAGGTGCTACGAAAGACGGGTACAGGTGTCATGGTGGTTTCGGTTATGGATCACGTAACGCTGATGGGGAGCGAATCCTTGAGTATGCGGAAGCCCATAACCTAGTCATCGCGAATACAAGGTTTCGTAAGCGTGATTCCCACCTGATCAGCTTCTACAGTGGAGGTTCCAGAACGCAGATCGACTTCGTTCTTGTTAGACACCGCGACCAAGGGCTCATCACGGATGCGAAGACTGTGCCGTACGAGACAGTTGCCACGCAGCATCGCCCACTAATTTGCACGCTAAAGATCGCAAGGCTCAGTTCGAGACGGGTCGAGCGATGTTGATCAAATGGTGGCGTTTGAAAGAAAAGGAGGCAGCTGTAATCTCTCGTATTAGACTTCCCACCGTCACGACTGTCGATGAGACCTGGAAAAGTGCTACTAAGGCGATACATGAGGCCGCTCGTTCCGAACTTGGCATCACGAAGCCTGGAAGGCGTAGAATTGATAAGCAGCCGTGGTTATGGACAGACTATGTCAAAGAAACGGTTCGCGAGAAGAAGAAGAGATACCACGCGTTTCTAAACGACAAGTCAGCTAGTAGCTGGCGTAAGTACAAAGAAGCGAAGAATGCAGCAAAGAAGGCTGTGGCTGCAGCGAAGGCCGCCCACTTCAAAGATGTCAGTAAGGAACTAGATTCACGCGATGGAGAGCGGCACCTCTACCGACTTGCCAAGGCTCGGCATCGTCAGACCGAAGATATCGAGAAATTCCCTGGCGTCAACGACGAGCATGGCCGTCTTTTGATGGACCGAAAGAGGGTGCTCAGGAGATGGCACGACTTCTTTGAGAATATTTCAACCGTAGAGTATGCGCACCCGCCATCCCTTCCGTCTCCGCAGTATACGGTCCCGTACAGAAAGTAACCGTAGAAGAGACAGAAGCGGCTCTCAGAAAGATGAAGTCAGGCAAAGCAACAGGACCTGACGACGTAGCAGCCGAAGGCAAGGTGCTGGAACCCTGCGCAATGGTTGACGGATTTCTTCAATCAGGTCGTTGCTGAGAAGAAGACGCCCAAGGACTGGCAAGAGAGCACGACGATTCCGATTTGGAAGAAGAAGGGCAGCCCTGCGGAATGCTCGAGCTACCGTCCAATTCGCCTGCTGTCACACAGCATGAAAATCTTCGAGCGAATTGTTGACAGGCGTATCCGCGAAATCGTCCAGCTTTCTATCAATCAGTGCGGCTTTGTGGCAGGCTGTAGCACCATCGACGCCATACATGCGTCTTCTGCTGGAGAGACATCGTGAGAAGCAAAAACCACTGCATCTAGCTTTCTGGACCTAGAAAAGGCATTCGATCGTGTTCCGCGTGAAGTTATATGGTACGCCTTGCGGCAACACGGCGTTCCCGAAGAGCTTATAGAGTGGGTGCGCATCCTGTACTCCACCTCGAAGAGCCGTGTGCGTACACCAGCAGGCACTTCACAGGAATTTCCCATCACGGTCGGGGTGCATCAAGGCTCAGCACTCTCCCCACTTCTTTTCGTGGTCGTCTTAGATGCAATCTCACGAGATATTCAGAAACCGAGTCCGTGGACCCTTCTCTACGCAGATGATGTGGTGCTGGCCAGTGAAGATAAGAGCGACCTCGAGCAACAGGTACAAGCTTGGTCTGATCGCCTGACAAAGTTCGGACTGAAGTTGAACATCAAGAAAACCGAGTACTTGACGACCGATACAAATGAGTCCGATTCCATTAAGATCAGTGGCATCGAGCTCACACGCACAAGAGCCTTCAAGTATCTTGGATCAGAAATTGTGTCCGATGGCAGTCTGACCTCAGAGGTAAACTCTCGTGTGAGTGCAGCATGGGCGAAATGGCGCTCGATGACTGGAATTCTCTGCGACAAGACCATACCTGAGCGCCTCAAATCGAAGATTTATAGAAATGTGGTCAGACCAGTAGCGTTGTACGGAGCTGAATGCTGGCCTGCAACCAAAGAAGTCGAAGCCCGTCTTAGTGTGATGGAGATAGGCGACAGGCCTTCGTGACGGGCCGGCTTACGAACACCCCATGTCACATCATTATGTTTAACTATGCCTTATGAATTTCGAGATAATGCTACGGCGTCCGCGGGAGCCGACGCGCACTCGTAGGCCCGACGAGTGTGAAAAATATGCGAGGGTCCTCGTTGCAAGGACGGCATCGGGGGGCAACCAGGCTAGTCCGAAAGACCTGCAATGTGTTAAAGACCTCGCATTGCGACGCTGAACGTTGGCACGTTGACTGGACGCTCGTATGAGTTAGCAGAAGCCCTAGAGCGTAGAAAGATCGACCTCTGTGCCGTGCAAGAGACGAGATGGGCTGGCTGCAAGTCGAAAGAGTTAGGCCGCGGCTTCAAAGCCGTTCTTTGTGGCGGGCCGAAAACTACAAGTGGTGTGGCCGTGATCGTGTCTCAGCGATTTCGCGATTCGATTATGAGCGTAGTTCGTTTCGACGACCGTTTAATGAAGATTGTTGTCGCTATTGAACAACGACTGTACCACTTCTTCTCTGCATATGCCCCACAAACTGGATGCTCTGAGCAGTCCAAGGACGAGTTCTGGGCTCTGCTGGACGAGAAGACGGCTGAAGTGCCACCAAAAGACGGTATCATTGTAGCCGGCGATTTAAACGGACACGTGGGCGCTGCAAAAGACGGCTATGCTTGTCATGGCGGATTCGGCTACGGTTCACGGAACGCCGATGGTGAGCGAGTCCTTGAGTATGCAGAGTCGCATAATCTCGTCATTCTGAACACAAGGTTTCGTAAACGTGACTCCCATCTCATCACGTTCTACAGCGGGAGTACCAAGACACAAATAGACTTTGTGCTCATCAGGCATGGCGACCAAGGACTCGTGACAGACGCTAAGGTAGTACCGTATGAAACGGTTGCCACGCAGCACCGCCCACTGATCTGCACGCTCAGACTTGTAGCTCCCAGACCGAGGCAGGCAGAACGATGCGGTCCTGAAAGAATAAAGTGGTGGCGACTGAAAGAGCGGGAGGCAGCTGTGATTTCTCGTATTCGACTACCTGAAGTCACAACTGTTCAGGAGACCTGGAACGAAGCCGTTAATTCTATAATCCAGGCCGCCCGCTCCGAACTCGGCACAACGAAGCCTGGACACGGAGGATTGACAAAGAGGCATGGCTCTGGACGGACGACGTCAAAGCGAAGGGTTGAG
>MU913994.1:0-23915 GCA_036418165.1 Cooperia oncophora | reverse complement strand
TCGACAGTCCACTGCCATGATCGGATTTGTTCGAATGGAATGTTCGCGAAAGACAGGAGAAAACAGCTTTCGCCAGTCGACAGCGCCGAGGCAGAGGGTCGAGATCGCAGTTGAAAGAATCGTATGAAAGCGTGGAGAAAGCGATGTTAAATTGAGCGGAGAGATCCCCCCCCCCTGATGATTGGCAAATATAATGCATACCATGATGTGATCGAAAGTCCCATGCACTTTATTGCTTGACAGATGACTCATAGCAAAAACGTTTTTTAGTGTTTTCTTTTCCGTGAAATGATTGAGCAAACCTTTCATATCGTCTTTCTCCTTTTGATATTTTCGGAATACTCTGCCCTCGAGTTTCACGCTTTACAGCCCCACTTTTTGGGAAAAGGGCAGTGATTTGTTGACATGACCCAGTAAGCGCTCAACAAGTACGTGACACAGTAGGTTAGAAAAACCCGGAAGAGAACATTACTTCATGTACAGTTTCAAACCATATCTCTGGAGATCGAGTGAAACCTGCTGATAGGCTGAAGTTTATTTTATATTTGCTTTTTTCTTTTTTTGGCGAGGCTCGGCTTCTCAGAAAATATGTTCGGAATGTTTGAAGGCACTTGGCACGATAAATCGCTAATCGGGTAGGATGAATAATACGCCTGGCAGCACGGAACAGCGCACCTCTGAGCAGGCGCTGCGTTGCACTTTTCCAAGGAAGGTACCCTTATGAAGCCCTATCAAGCTGCAACATAGCGACTAGTGACCCGGACGCCCACCGCGCCCGCCCGCCCACAAATGGACGACCGTACCTGATGCTTCATTTGCGAGTAAAATATGAAGCGAAGGGATTGATATGAAGCGCCGCGGTGCTGCATGGATATATGAGTACATACGTGTAGCCGTATACGTAGCGCTTATTGGCAAGATGCCTACGGCAAACTCGTCCAGAATTGCTTTTTCGAGTCATCAAGAACGAAGGCTTTTCTTTGCACGTTTTTGACAGCTTCACTCCGTTTTTTCGCCATTTTCCCACTATACAGGGGGGGGGGGCAAAAAAAAGTCACTTTTCTTCCTTGACTTTCGAGGCGCTATAAGTTACACTTTATTAAATTCTGATCGGACATTTCTACCACCATATTAAAGAGCATATTAAATACTATCATGATACTCCGCCACAGCCTTCTGGACGAGCGCCATCGAGAGATTCTGCCACGCGGGCATCGTGGTTCGGTATTCAGCGAGATAGTTGATTTCTCCGCCACTGTAGACCACCCTATTGAACTCCGCCCGAACCAGGTAATTGAGGGGTTTAGGTCAGGTGACCTGCTTAGATATTCCATCTTCTTCAGGTACTCAACGCCCTTCCATTCCAGTAGGCGAGAGTTTTTCCAACGCCCTTCGATTCCATGTGGTGTCACCCAATCCTGTAGCAGTACAAAGTTTCCAAGAAGGTACGGGCGACGACATGTGGGGAGGATATTCTTCTCGAGTTGCTCGATGTAACCGCCAGCGCTCACCTTCAGTCCGGAGTCCACGAAGAAATATCGGTCTTTCATTCCACGAACTCCTGCGTCCCACCATCAAACTGGCGCGCCTTGGCGACTGAGGTGAAGATGATGTCCTAGACCGTAGCGACGTTGACGGAGCTGCTCGATGATGGAGGTTTCCAGATTGAGAGTACTGGTCTCCAGGTAGCTATCCATGGGTGGACTTCACACTAGAAGCTGTTTGGAGGTGACATGAATTCCAAATGTCTTCTCCAGTCAGGTTGCGGCTGGAGATGACTTCATATTTTAGTGTGCATGAAGGTAATGGCGAGATCCAGCTCCTGTCATCGAGGAAGATCTTGGGTATCCTCCGTCCTGGTACTCGTACCGCGATTCTCTGGGCTGCGAAAACTTTGCTGATCTCTGGCTCGGTCGAAGTGTCTACTTTTTTGCCCCCTCCCCTGTATAGCACCCTGCTAGCGTGTTGGACCGAGTATCGAATTATTGTGCCCATTTGCCTTTAACACAATGCGAGCCACCGTTCTGCGGAGACCTCCGCATCTTCTCATCGTTTTTACATCGATAATCAGTGAATTCACCTCTTTTTTCCTTCCATATGAAAGATGTATGCATTTTCAGCGCCCGAAAACGGGTTCTGATAATTTTAGAACACGATATTTATGAACCCTATGGAACGGTCGCTCTGAAAGGTCTTGAAACCGCACAACCATAATACAGATAATAGCAAGATTTGGGTAAAAGTCGGAGCCCAGCGGAACTCGAATCCGCATATCCCGTTTACCTGGAAGTTGCGTCATCCATTACGCTACCGGGCCACTCTCATCCTCCTATGCCTTTTTGCGCCATTGACTTCAAGCACTCACACGTTCAACGTAATGAGCCGGTTAGCCGATATTGGCAGCGAACCGCAAGGCAGAAGGCTTCTACAAGTTCTAAGACTTGCGAAAGCCAAAATGTAATGTAATCTAAAGTGCGACCAAACTAAAACAGGATACAGATTGTTTTTAAAACTTCACGTGAAGGATGACTATCCTACTCTATATAATCGGTCTGTAAGTGTGTGTGTATGTTGTGTGTGCGTCTGTCTGTGTGTCACGAAATTCATAGCGCCGGTCCCAGTAACAGTGAGACATTGATTTCAAGAAGTGATGTAGGCGGTGTGACGGGAACACAATTGGTGGGTGACAGGAAGTGATATCAGCTGATAAGATACGATAAGAGGCGTTAGAAGGGGGAGGTCACCATATTCATAACGCGGGTGACAGCAGCAGTGGGACGTTGGTTCCGAGCAGTGAAATAGGGGGTGGGACGAAAACATTATTGGTAGGTGACAGGATGTGATATCAGCTGATAAGATCTGATAATGGGCATTAGAAGGGAAGGACTACCAAATTCATAGTGCGGCTCACAGGAACAGTGGGTCCTTGGATCCGAGAGGTGATATAGGGTGTGGGACGGGAACATATTGGCGGGCGACAGAAAGTGATAACAGTTGATAAGATACGATAAGCGGCCTCGGAAGGGAAGGGTCATCAAATTCGTAACGCAGGTTACAGCAACAGTGGGACCTCGGATCCGAGAGGCGATACAGGGTGATATGATAGTGATACGGGACGGGAGTGTTATTGGCGGGTACGGAAGTGATAGGAGCTAAAAGTGACAAGGTAACATGGGAAAATCCGCTTCACCGCTCACAACAACAATGCGATCGATATGACTCAAGTATAACGATCTCAGTGATTCCAACAGAACTCATTCCTCACTGCTTATTAGTAACGACATCATGTACGAAGCTAGCTCTATTCCAAATGCATGGGGTTTGTTTACAGAGATGTTATGAACAGCATCAATTCACTTAATCACGCTTACCACAATTATCTTCCATCAACAACCTTAGTGAGGGCCATTTAACGCGTTCCACTGCTGAATGCGGGAGTGCATTCCAAAGCAAGACGCTTTAAGGCGACAGAATGCATGAATCATAGGCTGCTTCAGCAGCTAACCTAACAGGCTCCATTATTCCCGTGTAGGTTATGAACGTACCAGTCGGATCGCTGGCTAAGGCTGGCTCCCCTCCTTCTGTGATGCGGGGGGCAGTGCTGCTGCTTCTGCGTCTTGACGGAACGAGCGCTGCTTTTCAGTTCTTGGCTGATGCAGAAGATTCCTTTGAACAGTGTGGTTGGTCAACGATCCTTAACTTAGCACGCGGCAAATCCGCATGGCCCGGCGAAGCCGGGCCATGTCACAGAAGGAGGAGCGCCCGGCGACAGCTGGGCGATCCGACTGGTGTAGAATAAGAGAGAAATCAGCCCAGCCGATGTACGAGTGAGTGTTTTTGTCTTCGGAGACCACTCTGGTGCTAATATCCCACCTTCGGAATCAAGAAAGCTTTGTTAGCCTTTGCGAGAGCCGATCCGGGATTTGACCCCTTGATCGTGCACGTGGTAAGTGTGCCACTTGCAACTGCCCTAGTTCTGCCTCTTGGGAAGAATAGTAGAAGAAAAAGGCGATTACAGGAAAAACTTGGAAAAAAAGGAACCACACTCCCATTCAATGTCCTGGTACGAGAGCCGTTCGAAGTAATCTCTGTATCGGGGTGATTAAGCGGTGACGAAGGAATTTCAATCATTTCAGTAGGTGACGACACTCCCTGAGGGTATAAATACAACATTTCATAGTTATTACAATGCTATTCTGTGTAAAAGAAGACCATAAGTCTTCGTGGAATGCGTTCTTCTAATGATGAAGAGCTGAAGGCGGCAATCAACGCACATTTTGGGGACAAAAAGGAAAAATATTTCTAGAGGGTATTGAAGAAGTTAGTTTCCCTGAGCAAACAAGTGTATTGAGGTTATGGGGACTACATTGAAAAATAAATCTATTTGGAATTTTCTGTTTTTTCCTTCACAATTGTACCGAGACTACATTGAGTACTCCTTACATCTGGATATTGCTCTAGTTGACAAATTTCGGTAACAATTAGGCGTGAATTCCAAAATGCTATGCAGGCAATCGTAGATAGGCTAGAGACATACATCTCTTACGCTTGACAAGTTCGTCAATAAGTGAATTTATCCTTGAGAGGAGCTTTTTTCAAAAGGCAATGCTCAGCAGACGTGAGCTCGAAATAAAGGGTTAAGGAAAATGAAGGGTTAAGGATGATCGAAGATACCATAGAAGAGTACCACAGAAAGGTGAAGCTACAACTATTCATTCTGAAGATAATGGAGAAATGGAACAATGGGGAATGATCCTCTATTCGCTCGTTTTTTATGACAAAAAAGGATCAAATAAAAGAGTGAGGGCGTCCCTGAGAGATAAAACTGGTTTATCTACGCACTTTGGGGTACATGATGAGAATTTCATATGAGAATAAAAGAGCTAACGGAGCTTTGCAGCAACAGAACAAAGTCAGACAAACCTCTAATAAAGAAATTTAGTAGAAAATAAACAAAGAAAAATAAAAAGAGAGCAAAATGGCTCTCAGGAAAGCCAAAATTATGCGACAAAATCGGCAAGAAAAACGAAACTAAGCACAAGTTTGTCGTCAGTTACGGAAGTTGGAGGAAACCGTGGCCGCCGAATGGCGAGGATGGTGCGCTGCCCACCTGCCTGCCTGCACCTTTCGTGTGGGCAAATATTGAATGACTCAGCCATGGTAACCAGCGATTCTGCAACGATATCAAGCACTGCTCATATTGTTTGCTCTATTCCCCTCTAACTCAATTCGTCATAAAATATTGTCGCAGTATTAAGGTCGGAGCTGCGTTATTAAAAACCAATCGATCGGTCGCTATTTGAGACGCACCGACAAGCGATTAATGCAGCGATTTGGTCGCATTGTTGACAATATTTGCGCGAAATATTTGGCCTTGTATCGGAATTTTTCTCTCTATGTTTTATTCGATTCAATATTAGGAACCCTTCGGACCCATGTGACAGCAGCCATTAATGTGACTGTTTGCTTACATTGCAAGTAACCTTCCTTTGCACATCGGGCAGATTTTCAGCGCAAATTTCTTGGCTTAAAGATATTTCACATGGTCCGGACTGCGTGACACACATGTTATGTCATACATTTTTCCCTCTGAGTTGATTTACATAGTCCTTTTGGCAGCCAATTCATGATCCAAATTTATCAAAATGCATTTTTGTATGGTACACATATATCACGCGAAAGTGAAAAAACAGGTGAAAAAATTACTGATTATTAATGTAAAAAGTGATGAAGTGATGCAAAGAGGATAGCAGGGTGGTGGCCTTAACAAACGAGTCAAAGAAATAACGAAGCATAAAAATGCATTCATGCATGACGAAGCTCTCAATGAAGAGGTTTCCATTGGTAAATAGAAAAACTTTTTTTGGTAAATAGAAACTTTTTCAGCAGGAGATCAGCGCACACCGGCACAAGTGCAAAGGTATTCGGCACTATTCGACTATTACTACCCCAGTTTTGCGAAAACACGCCGGATCTTGATCGACTTGTTTTTCTACGGGGGTGGACTTGGCTGAAAGTTGGGTTCTAGGGGTAATTCGACCTTTGACACGAATATCACATCCACTTGGCCTGAAATTGCCTGCCTGGGCTCCCGCGACCATAGGCGCCCTCGTGATTTGTATCGGCAGTTTGGGCACCGGCTGCCCGCTCAGCGCCGAAGCGGAGCGGTTTCAAGCCGAGGGAATGTGATATTCGTGATTAGGGGGTCAAACTACCTCTAGGTACAAGTTTTCAGCGGATTTCGTGATCTAGGGTACTTTGGCGCCGGCGCCAGGCGGTTTCGAGAGGAGCGGATGTGATATTCGTGTTCAGGAGGTCGAATTACCCCTAGAACCCAACTTTCAGCCAAAATCCACCCCCGTAGAAAAAAGTCGATCAAAATCCGGCCCGTTTCCGGAAATCTGGGGTAGTAAGTTGAATAGTGCCATTCATTTCTGGCCCTATCTCAAATATCAGTGTCTTTCTTTAGTCAACGTGCAAATAGAAATATAGCAAAACTGCGATGTGCCTTATTACACCAAATACATGGCTCGGCTTAAAAAATAAGAAGCTCAGTTTCCGCTGTACTCCGTCATATTGTGATCACATCTTAGATTCTGTTTTTTTTCCATTCTCTCCGTCTTTTTTCGAGAGAGGTATTATTGCACAAATTTTCTGTGCGCCATTTCCCTTACGAGGAACAGGACAACCTCTGAAGAAGGTCTGGCCGTAAGTTGAACCGTTCAGCACATACAGTTCACCTAGCAAGTGCTCGAGAGGTACACAATTGACATTCAACTGACAACATTGCGAGGGGTTTATGAATGAGGAAAGCTGAGGATAGTCACCGAGATCAAGTCAATAGGAAAATCTAAAAATACTGGAATTTCATATGTTCCCGAATGAGGTTGGCCCTAAAACACCACTGTGAAACGTAACTTCAGAATTTGATGGGACGACCTGCGTAGGCTCTCACTGCACGTAGCGCTCAACCAGGACGCATCATACGATGGGAGGGGACAGGTCTGTGTTTGCTCTGAAAAATATGTGTTCGATGTTGCACAGATTTCGCATTGTGCGTTACGGTTCTATCCCGTTTAGGGGGTATCTATTACAACTGCCCCCTAATCCGCTTGACCGCACTTTCGGAAGAGAAAATGGAGGAATTGTTGCCGGGAAAAAAGCTTTGGAAAAATGCTAGGGAGGTGGTAGTTGGGGCGGACATGGGGAGAGAGAGAGAGGTCGTGCCGGATGAGGAGATTTGGAAGGATCGTATCTTGCAAAATTTTTCCCAAGGTTCTGTGCTCAATTGTCTGTGTGCCTAGTTGAGAGTTGCCTCAAAACTTCTTCTTTTCGTGAAGATGAACGCAGCGGTGGAGGATTCTTCCGCTCATCCGTGGAAGGAGAACACCTTAGGAAATAATTCATTTCGTGCCTCTCTATTGTACCTATCCCCTCTCCGCAAACTCGATATGGCGAGATCCTATTATAAGCAAATGGCCATTTTCTGCTCTTCTCTGGTAAAGGAAGTGTGAGTTGGAGGTGCGGCCCTGCAGACTACTCTTCAATTTGACACCTGATCGGAAAACAGAAGAAAACGCAGACTCCTTATAAAAATGTCAACCTTATTCGCATATCTTCCACGACATTCAACTTCGGAGTTGCGCTGAACTACTAAATGCAATTTGGCTTTCACGCTAGCATTCTGTCGCAGGCGGGCGGGGCGCGGTGGGCGCTTCTTATGTTGCATCTTGATAAGGCCTCATGAGAGCACCTTCCTCGGAAAAAGCGCCTCAGAGCGCCTGCTTAGCTGCGCAGAATTCAATCCCGCTAGGCGTATTAATCCTAGTCCTTATCGTGCCAACAACTTTAACGAGTATTGCAGCTGAGTTTTACATGACGTGACCTCAATTGTCTTCAGACTTGGCCCGATTTCGCGTATAGAGAGTTGCCAATCTCACTGAAGGAATGTTGCAGGCAAGATTACATAAACACCCAAAGTGGAAAAAATCTTTATTCGGAATGTAATTGATGAAGCCTATGAACTTAGTAGCGAGTTGTGATGTGAGTGCTTCTTTCTCACTTCGGTTTTGCCTGATCTGAAAGACACGCTTTTTTGGAATGCTCGACGAACATCACACAGCATTTGTAGATTGGAAGAATCACTATTTGTTTTCAATTTAGTGAAAAAGCTGAAGAACAGTCTCTAAATTGGCTTGAATAAGTGCCTTTTGTTGCTCGTCTACATAAATCTACCACTCATTACACATATGGTCACCTAGTACTGCTTAAAGGCAAGGCCGCGATCAGATATTCTGGGTAGTAGACCTCATGTAGGGATGCCAGAATGCCATGCAATTTAATGCAAAAAGCAAAAAAAAAACAGAAAAAATCATCATTAGTTCCCCGAATAAGACCTTCTAGCGCGCGGAGAGAGTGAGCGAAGAGAATGATCGGACAAAATCATCGGACGTGCTGTCGTGGCCAATGTGGTCGCCGCGGTTGATGCCAAATGAGTTCTTATTGACTATTCCGAGCCTATATCTCGGCAGGTCTTCTTTTTTTATGGCTGATAATGAGTGGAATGGCAAGCGGTGCCAATGAGGTGTATCGTATCAATGAAAGAGACGACGGCATCGTCGGCCTCCTCACTAGCTTTTGGGCTGCGGAAATGGTGCAGTCAATGCCTCTGTGAACCAGTCTATCTCCTCAACAAGGAAGAGGGAAATCGGGAATCCGATTGGGGCACTACCTTTACTATAGGTCACTGCGTCACTGAACAGGGTTTGCAATCCTACTATATATAATCCGCTTACTAGTATGTCTGTAAGTGTGTGTGTGTTGTGTGTGCGTCTGTCTGTCTGTCACGAAATTCATAGCGAGCGTCGCAGAAAAGATAGGACGACAGTTCCAAGAAGTGATATACATGGCAGGACGGGAACACTTTTGGTGGGTGATAGAATGTGATAGCACCTGATAAGATTCGATAAGGGGCCTTAGAAGGGGAGGGTGACCGAGCCCATAGTGCGGGACACAGTAACAGTGGGACATTGGTTCCAAGGTATGATATAGGACGTGGGACAGGAACATTATTGATGGGTGACAGGGAATGATAGCACCTGATAAGATTCGATAAGGGGCCTTAGAAGGGGAGGGTGACCGAGCCCATAGTGCGGGACACAGTAACAGGGACATTGGTTCCAAGGTATGATATAGGACGTGGGACAGGAACATTATTGATGGGTGACAGGGAATGATAGCAGCTGATAGGATTTGATAGGGGAGTTAGAATGGTAAGGTCACCATACTCATAACGCGGAACACAGCATCAGCTAGGCATTAATTTCAGAAAATGATATAGAGTTGGAGATGGGGACGGACATGAGGTCGTAACAGTTTAAGGAACGCTGATAGAGGCTGATAAGGAACGTTGCCAATGCTGTTCAGTCAAATTGCTGGAGCCTTTACACTACCAAATTATAGAGTTTCAGTGATAGGGACATTGATGACGGGTGACAGGATCTTATCAATTGATAAGAAATTACCAATTGATAAGAAAGGATAAGGGGCCATTATCATTACTTCTCTTATCACTATACCCCCAAGTATCAAAGGCTCAGTGTGCATACTTTTCCTTTAGCCATCACTTCCCTGATAGCCCTTGAAAATGAACTTATTCTACTACCAGTCGGATCGCCCGGCTAACGCCGAGCTCTCCTCCTTCTCTTTAGCCCGGCTTCGCCGAGCTGGCCTGGCTTCGCCAGGCTCGCTCCATAATTTTAACGGAACGTTTTCAATAGTGGGCTGCTCATACGGCGATGTAGTGATCGAATCGTAGCAGATAGAGCAAGGCTTGGGATCGTGCACTACTTAGCACAGGCTTCTATTTGCAGCAGGGGTGTGGTCCGCGCCATTACGCCCATACAATACATAAATCTGTAGATATAGATACAATGTGTAGTCGGCCAATACAGGGCAGTTGAATCGCTCAGTAAAAGAGCAGATTTCGTTTCCATTACCTGCACCGAAATGCCTACCGATGTACGTTTCCCTTTTCAATTAGCATGCAATCCGCTCGCTGAAGTATAACTATTAAAATGTACTATGAGCCTTTGTTATTCGTTCTAATCAGTAAGAACGCATGAAGTGTCACATTATTCAGGTTTTTCGGTTCTCCTCGAATTTCCCTGAGATTCCTGTTTCAGACAAAGTACATACCCCCCTCCTTCCCCCAACAATGTCCCTATCACTACTACTCTATAATTTGGTAGTGTAAAGGCTCCATCACTTTGACTGAGCAACAACGGCAACGTTCCTTATCAGCCCCTATCAGCTGTTATCACCTCCTGTCACCTGCCGTCGATGTCCCCATCTCCCACTCTACATCATTTTCTGAAATCAACGCCTAGCTGATGCTGTGTCCTGCGTTATGAGTATGGTGACCTTACCGTTCTAACTCCCCCTATCAAATCTTATCAGCTGATATCACCCATCAATAATGTTCCTGTCCCACACCCTATACCATACCTTGGAACCAACGTCCCACTGTTGCTGTGTCCCGCACTATGGACTCAAAGGCCCTAACTTTCTGACCCCTTTTATCGGATCTTATTGCCACTCCCTGTCACCCACCAATAATGTTCCCGTCACAGCCTCTATATCACTGCTTGGAATCAACTTCCTACAGCTACTGGGACCGGCGCTATGAATTTCGTGACAGACAGACAGACAGACAGACACACACACACACACACACACGGACATAGCCGATTATATAAAGTAGGATATAATGTCGATGTCGACGAGCGGGGGGGGGAGGGGTATGTAGTTCGCCTGAAACAGGAATCTCAGGGAAATTCGAGGAGAACCGAAAAACACTTCAACGAGCGGATCGCATGCTAATTGAAAAGGAAAGCGTTCGTCGGTAGGCATTCCGGTGCAGGTAATGGAAACGAAATCTGCTATTTCACTGAGCGATTCATATTGCGCTGTATTGGCCGACTACACATTGTATCTATCTACAGATTTATGTATTCTATGGGCGTCATGGCGCGGACTACACCGCTGCTGTAAATAGAAGCGCGTGCTGAGTTGTGCGGGATCCTAAGCCTTGCTCTGTCTGTTACGATTCGATCACTACTTATGAGCAGCGCACTACCGAAAAAGTTCCGTTCAAAATTATGGAGCCGCCTGGCGAAGCCAGGCCAGCTCGGCGAAGCCGAGCTCAAGAGAAGGAGGAGAGCACGGCGTAAGCCTTTATTGGATGCGGGCATGGATTATCTGTGACGCTTTCTTCATTCTCCAATACACTCATCGTATATTTGTGGTCAAGCTTGTGGCTTATGGGTACTGGGCTATGTGCGAGGTGTACCGGTTTTTACTTACGATCAGAAGAGCGAAAACGAGGTTAGAAAGTAGTGGCCCCGAGTATCGTTTCCATACTAGGCCGCACGGCCAGCCACAGATCCAGCCATAGCCGAACGTGGGTCTTGTCTGCTCCCTCCTACTTCTGATAAGTGCGCGTTTTCGCTCAGCGGACCCTGCGACGGCGCGGCGAAGAGAGAAGGGTGCGTTTCCGCTCCGAAATCTTTGTGCAGTGTTGCACCTGGGATAGCGCGGGCGAACTATGAAAAGAGTACCCGGCCATCGCCACTCTCCAGCTCCCGTTCCCGCTCTCTTTTGAGCGGAAAAGGTGACACGCTACTTCAGGTGCGACTTCATTCACCTCGAAAAACCTGTCTTCGTAGGTGAGTGTACAGGTTGTCCTTAAGTAATGACAGTGCAGTGGTATTTTCCTAATAGAAAATGCAAATACAGGCGGGGAGTGCTCAAGAGCGTACAGTCAGAATTCAAGAGTAAAGCTGGAAAGAGGCCGCAGTCTCACCATTGCTCAGGGCATCCTCCGAATACCAAAGAGTGCCAAGGTAGGTTGGATAAAGACTACAGTGAGAAAAACTACTAGAATCTCCACACTATCCACTTTATTGTCTCTATTTCGAGAACCCTGCCGACAAAACGTCTGCTTGGTTCAAAACTGCCTGGCGCAGGTGCCAAAAACCCAGAATCACCGTTCGCCAACAGGTGTCTCCGGTGGCCCGTATTACATGAGACGGCACGACATTCTCCTTTTACCGCGGCGCGTGTAGCGTGGAATACATTCCTTCTCGTGCCAGGCGGTGTGGTAGGGCAGCAAGGGAAACACTGCGCAACAAGATGACAGATGTCCCTCCCTGACTGCATGTGGTCGTGATTCTTTTCTTTGCGAAAAAATCACCATCTTCGAGCCATCACTAACTCCTTGGCACCCGTGTAGATGTGATATTCATGTTCAAGAGACCAAACTGCTCGTGGGGACAGGTTCCCACCCACTGGCGATCTGAGGTATTGTGGTGCCATGGCCAGCTGCGCCAGTTGCACCGTGAAGTTTCATAGCAAACGATGGAGTGAGAGGTCAAATTACCCTGAGGAGAACTTCCAAACAGATGGAACTTCGACATAAATTTGAAAAAAATGGGGCAGTAGAGGATAAATATTGTCGAATTCTCTGCCAAAGAAACTAACCGCCTTGTGGTGTCGGAGTCTGAGTTGGCTTAGTATCCGCCCATTCCCCCTTCTCACCTTCCTTTTTCTCTTCCGGCTTTGCATCCTTTTCCTTCTCCTTTTCCTTTTCCTTCTCCTTATCTTTATCCTTATCCTTATCTTTATCTTTATCCTTGTCCTTGTCCTCCTTTTCTTTATTTTTCTGCAAATATCTTTTGATATCTGACCGTAAGTCCTCAGTGTGTCCCACTACGAGTCAAATTTGAACAAACCTTTTCTTTATCCGAGTCCCAGTCACTTTCAACATCATTGAATGTTGGATAGTCTCCTTTGTTGCGCACTTCTTTCCCTTGAGCGATCCGTTCCTTAAGAAATCAACTACTAATTCATCTACGAAGCCCATCAACGATGATCAATTTTACCTCTTTTTCGTTTCGCTTAATTTGCTTTGGTTTCAGCTCAACCTTCTTCTTGTCTTCTTTCTTCTCCTCTTCATCTTTCTTTTCTTCATCCTTCTTTTCATCTTTCTTTCCTTCCTTCTTATCTTCATCCTTCCTCTCTGGTGACATCACTTCTGATTTCTTCTCTTCCTTTTTCTCTTTCTAGATACGGACACGATCGAACTAGTGATCCTGATTTTTCAATAAACAACAATAAAATCAGGTAGGCAGGATGCGTCGTTACTAGCCGTTCAGGGTAGCTTCCCTACAGATGGGGGGTTCAGGACAAGGTTTTGCCGTGTATAGGGTATGCAGGAGAAGCGATGACAAAGATGTTGTGTTGCACTGTTACGAAGCTTTCTTTCTATAACCGATGCACGTTATACTCTTTTACTATGGACATCTGAAGGCAGTGGGCACGAAAACCACATACTCTTAAAATGTGAGCAGGGTGTTTCATAGTTGGAAAAATCGTGAAAGAGCAAGCGGAGTGGTCAAAACTGTGCAAAAAAAAGCATTAGTTCTGCACGATTCAGAAAGCAATTTTGGACGAGTTTCCCGTTGGCATTGGGCCAGTAACCGTTGCGGTAGGTTCTGACGCATGTATGTTGTCATATATCTATGCAGCACCGCAACCGCTTCATATCAGCTCTTGCGCTTCGTATTGCACTTCGCAATTGAAGCGATACGAGCATCAGCATCGGTCGCACATTTGCGTGCGGGCGGGCGGGCGCTGCCGGTATCCGGGTCGGTATGCTGCAGCTAGATAAATGAATAAGGGGTTACTCTTTCTTGGGAAAGGCGCTATGCAGCGCCTGTTTGGAATCGCCGAGTTCTGCCTTGCTAGGCTTCTCAATACTACACGTCTTGGGGACTTGTCCCACTCGCCTTCAATAGGAAAATGTGTTTCAGGAGGAGATGGAGTAATCTCCTCTCATCACTGTCAAGAATGTTCCAAGAAAGTTGTATGCAGTTTTGCCAAGTTCCATTCGAGACAGTGGTGGAAGGGTAGGGGTTGAGCTGAGAAACACCATTCCATAAGGTGCACCTTCCCCATAGTCTTCATTGAAATGCTTCTGAACGGAGATTTCGCTCTAGATGAATCGCACTAGAATGCTTTCTTTTTTCATGGTTAGGCCCTTCGAAGAATAGCCTCGACAGATCTCATTTACGGTCGAGAATTGGTTAAAGAGAACGCTTCACGTACTTCTCCGGCAATACTGGCTACGTAGATGGAATGACATATCCCTTTATTTCAATCCAACCATGAGTTCTTTTTCAGTAGCGCCAAATATGCCATTACTTATCCAAATTCAATGTGGATTTCCGCTAGCTTATGTCTCATACAATGGCTTACGACATTTGATTGTATGACTTCTACCTTCCCAACATGAATCTGATGCCAGCCACCGCGTGGAGGATAAGGACGGGCCTGATTACTCATGGTTTCAGAGTGACGGGGTGGACGAGACTGGCTTCGTACTTTGAAAATGTGCCTTGCTCAAGAACTGCATGCATCGAAACTCAGAATAGTGGTGGCTTTTATCGGACATCCTAGTCCCTGAATCCTGAGCCTACTAGCTGCTGCAGTCGTTGAAGCTTTACTTGTGAGCGAGAGACACATTAAAGTGATGATCACCTCATGTTCCGCAGGTCTCTTAGTGCACACTGATGAGGTTCGTATATATGCGACGTCGTATAACAATATCTTAATCATTTTGTAGCGCTCGCCTATTTTATACCACAAGCATCTCTTAGCGAGGCAAATTAGGTCCTGCCCGTTAATAATGCTGCGAGCGCTCTTTATACGCTGACCACTAAGGTGACATCTCCCAAGCCGACATTTTGAAAATCAATTGCTGTGATACTGTCAACCTAGAAATGATCCAGGACAATAAGGCTAGAAGAACAGATAATTTGTGTTGTTGACAGGTACAGAGGACATCTAATCGCGATATAAACGGATTCGCGGCCTGATGCTAGAATAACACGAAGGACCTTCCTCGTGAAACGAATGTACTCGGAATTAATCAAATCCTTATATATATCGATGGCCAATAAATATGTATGATAACGGTGGATGCTCCGCATTATCCCAAATTTATATGGTACACCATTGAATGATTAGGGCTGTGATATGCCGCTACTCAAGCTGCGTATTGTGTAAGTCTTTGCAGCGCCTCTGTTTTTATCAGCGGATGAGATAGAAGGTTGGGGAATCTGAAGGAGAAGTGCGGAGAGATAGCGACTCGAAGGCGTGCGACAAGCAATAATGTTAGACCTTCGAGGTTTTATTATGATCCAGGCTGGGGGGCGAGTGGCGACCGTAGGGATGGGGCCAGAGGGTGACGCGCGGGTGGGTATCTAAGATCAGCGTAGCGCTTGACTGGTAGATATCAATCGGGAAGCAGTTCTACTCTACACGGTCTAGCTTCATATGGTGTGTGATCCTTCTAATTGAGCACGTTTTCGATAAAGGGCCGGCTCGTCACAAATTCAGAGTATTCGCAGCAGGTTTTGTTATCTGGAAGGCTCCACAATTGAATTTATCTCGCAAGACTCGCGCTTAGCATTGTCTCCACATAGAGAGACACAATTAGCAAACCCTAACACGATTCTCCGGGACACAATGGCAATCACCACGAGACCATTTGCGAGACGCGAATATGGTATGATCAGCTGGAGCTCAAGTGAGAGGTGACACTTGATTAGGAGAGAGAGAGAGAGAGAGAGAGAGAGAGAGAGAGAGAGTAGAGAGAGATGAGAGAGAGAGAAAAAGGACCAATACCTTATTCTTTGGGTCAAAAGGCGCACCCTCACCTCGAACTCCGCTAATATTCTTCTGGTTTCTCTTCAGCTTTTCTGTTTATTTCAACCGATGTGAATGATCTACACTATAGTTCTCTGCGGACGGTTGGACGTTTCAGCTGGTATGAGTGTGTCACCCTATCAAAGCCGTTCTCTGCCTTCTTGTTGAGGAGCGTCTGCGACAAAAAGTGGTGGAAGACTAGTAATACGAAAGATATGATACAGTAATGTTACTTGCCCGCTTCAACAACTGGTGTAGAACGAGTTTAGCCCGCATCAAGCACAGACGTACGGGACACGGTCCGCATGCGAACTACAGTATACATTGGATTAGATCAGTTTTGCCGAAAACAATACTGAGCTTACAAGACACATGGTACGCTCAAAACACCTTGAGGGTGTATGAGAATCAGCCCCCCAGCTGTCGATGTGTCGTGGTCCCCCCCAAACATGCCCAGGAATGGAGATACAGGACCGTGAAACACGCTAATTCCTCCATGCTCCGCCTTACACCTTTTTGCGGCGCAGATTCCCGTCCTTCATAACATCCGTCGTAAGCGCACGTGTCGCGTGCGGCTCCTTGGCACTTTGCCAAGTCCTTTAATTGCCTCTCAAATACCAAAGTAAAACCGCAAATCTTCCTTATGCGGACTAACATTGGAGGCTGCTACAAAAATCAAGATAGACAGAATGATGGACGAGGGCCAGAACTGAAGAAGCAAACTCGCGCGCATCTGCAGTAATCCCATCAGAGGCCGGCGCATTCCCACAAAACATGAAAATAAAAACAGCCCAAGCGTCCCACTCGTTTGTTCTAAGTATTTCTATGGCTTTGGCGCCGGATCGTAGAAATTTACAGGCCAGTTTATCTAATTTGCCTTTCCTTGATTTTTTCATTTTTGTTTTGTTTACATTTACATCGTTGTGCTTCATTTCTAGCCTGTGTCATCTTCATCTCCTTGTACATGGATTTTGAAGCATGAGCAACACCTCAAATTTTATTCGCATCAGGAAATTGCGCCTTGCTTGTATTAAACTAACGAGTATGCCGTTTTCATTTTCATGTTTCGTGGACGTACTCGGCCTCCGAGGGATGTTGCAGAAGGCACAGTTGCTTTTAAATTCTGATCCTCGTCATCATCTTCTGCTCTTATTTTGCAGCACCTCCAATGTTATCCGCATTCACGGAAATGCGTCTTTACTTGTATTGACAAGCGCAATCACACAAAGACTTGGCGACCAGTGTGCCAAGGAGCCGCAAGCGACACGCGCGCTTACGACGGACGTTATGAAGGACGGGAATTTGCGCCGCAAAAAAGTATAAGGCGGAGCATGGAAGAATTAGCGTGTTTCACGGTCCTGTATCTCCATTCCTGCGCATGTTTGAACGGGGAAACCGCTATGCTTCGACAGCTGGGGGGCTGCTAGTCACATACACCCTCAATGTGTGAGCGTACTATGTGTCTTTAATTTATGCAAAAAGGCTAGAAAAGCGAGCCCCGTCTTCGGAAAGTGCGCGTGCATTGTCGCACACGTCACTGTGGACCTGGTGACAAATGCCCCCCATAACACCGGAAAATCGAGGTTTTTACAGTTGTGTTTGCTTTCACGTCACACGAATACCCATCTTTTCCGAGCTGACTAGATCCCGTCTTCGCGGCAACAAGGCTCCTCTGGGCCGATCCTGCGGACTGCGGCTGGCCAGGCTTCTGAAAACATCTCATTCAGTGGATATCGTCGCAAATACACACCAAGCATATATAGTCCTCATCATTGCGGACTGGTGGGGCGTGTCAGTGCGGCTGCGTTTGGCGCGGTGCCAAAGTCGTTCTGCACCAGTTGTTGAAGCGGGCAAGTGACATTACTGTATTATATCCTTCGTATTACTCGTTTTCTACCACTTTTTGTCGCATACGCGTTTCAACAAAAAAGGCTGAGAACGGCTTCAACATGTGACACTCTACTGGAATTGACACGCCCCACCAGTCCGTCAATCATATGAGGACTGATACATATGACTTTTATAATAAGCAGAACTGGATGTATGGCATGCCGCAATCATACATATTGCAGTTGACGTGTCATGGCACAGTCTGCGGTGCATCTTGTGGGGGGGGGGACAACTATTCGATTACCGAGAGAACGCTGAAAAGGGTAGTCAGGGTACGGCATCGTTTTTTGTGGAACACATATGGGGGGGGTCCGTACTTTTCGCTAGGGAAGTGTGGTCGGTGCATCTGATCGTTCGTGAGAGAGGAGAGGGTCTGTAATGTTGGCTTGAGATAAATGTGCATGCATGGAGTGACATTCCCCGGTTGTCGGCTCTTTGCGTGATTTTGCCTGTTTCATGTGTACTACATACAGCCCCCCCCCTCCCCCTCCCCCGCTCACCCGTTCGACGGCAAAAAATTGGTGGGAATTCTTGCCGAATAAAAATTCTGGAGAAAAAATCAGGAAAATCTGGAAATTGCGGAAAACGTGGTATGGAGTTGGAGAAAATTTAAGAAATTAGAAATTTTTCCGTTTCACCCGTTTCACATTAGCTATGCCCCCTATCACGCCCCTCCCCGCCCCCGCTCGAAAGAAAATCTTTGAGGAAGAGGAACTGGAAAATGTGGGAAATTGTTAGGTAGGTGTTGGGGAGGAGGGGGAGTGTCAAACCGAGAACCTCATTTAGGTGGGGAGGGGTCGTCTTAACACCCTCCTTCGGAGGGGGAGGTCGCACACACTACCGTCTCACACCCTGTACCCTGAGGGTAGTAAGACCGTGCGTCGCGATAGATAACCGGTTTATCTGCCAATATAGTTGATATCGTCGCACTTAGCTGGGCAGTGTCAAAGGGCACGGATGAGCCTGCAGCGCGGCGTTTTCACCATGGTTGTTTTGTTCCTAAATCGGCCACTAACCGATCACTATTGGTAGATAACGCTCCCGGGGGCGGTCCCACTCCGCCCTTCCTGAAACCGCCCCGAGTAATTGCAACGACATCAGCTATCCCATACCTTCGCAACTGGGCACACGCTCACTTAGTCCACTTTATCTGCTCCTCGTAGGATTTTCTGTGGTCGGTTTCAAGGCCAATGCTTTGTCGAAAATACATGGGGGAAAGATGCTGAAATCTCGGAGGCATATGTTTTTGCGAAAACATTGCAATAGTCTTGGAAGACACGCCCGCCATCGTGATAAGCCATTGGTTGCAATATGGTCGCGCTATGCGAATCCTTCCTGCTAAATTAGACGAATGAAAAACTTAATAGAGTTTTGGATTTTGTTTGTGACTTCTCTCCTTTCTTCGGACCTCTTCTTCTACATGTCACGAGTAAGTAATCTAAAAGTAATTAAAGTAGAATCGTTGCATTTTCGTCCAATCCAACAATTAACATGAAACAGTTATAACTAATGGGCTTTGATTTTTGGGTGTACATCGTTAGTCCAGAATGGCGGCGTTGTTCGCAGTTCGGCAGAGCATTTCCAAACTAGTTGACGACTGTAGAGGATAAAAGGTTGAAGGATAGAGTCTTAGCTGTTGATCAATCTCCTTTTAGGATGTGGCAAGCATTCTACTTCCATTCAGAATCAAAGCGGCATTTTGAATGGGATTGGCCTATACGATGGCTTCCAGGGGTCATCCGATGTACACGTCAAGTCCAGTGATTTCTCATCTCCTTGGAGTACTATGTACTATATCCCTGGGAAATACTGAAAGGCCATGTTGAGATTTCAGGGTGTAGTGCGGAAGCATCTCAATCAACCATCTTCTACTGTTTTGGATGGGACGAGCAATGGGAACATCACCTTTATCACGTGCCTTTGTAGCCCAGCGGATCGTTGCCAAAAGATGTGAATAGCGCCCACTCGTGTAATGTGTTGTGACGGTGTTTTTCCAATGGTCGTCTAGCAAGAGATTTTATGTCAAATGACGAACAATTCTTCCGATATTCACACTATCCTATCGAGACCAGACCAGAAGCTTGACAATCGACAACGACGAGATGGAGCACCGAAGTCCGAATAGGGTACAGCATCCCTTAGGTTTCACACCGCAGGCAGGTATGATTGTCGACTGACTAGAGTCGTCTCATTCGTAAGCTGGGACTTGAGAGGGTAGCCGTGAGTCCCCCCTTTCAGTCACACCCTACGTCCCGTTGCTCCATTGCTCACCTCTGGGAGACGGTCAGGTCAAGACAATCGTAACTGGGCGCTAGTCGCGCGAGGCAATGAACTCGGCGTCTCCTCAAAGACGCCTCACGCTCAGTTAAATCGTAGGTGTCCTTCTGTACAAGTAGTCTGGTAGTCTTCAGTCTCTAAGACTGGTCCCACCGTCGCGGCTTTACAATAAGTAATGGAGGCGCTATGGCCTTCTTAAGTCTGACGCTTCTCTTGTTGTCCCGCCCCTTGAAATTCATAGGCTAAATTCCATCACGCATTCCGTTATACGCCACGTTTTCCGATTTTCCGTCATTAGTTGCTATTAGTATTGAATGACGAGGAGAGACGGTTATTGAGCTAGGGGTGGCAGAATATCGTTTTGCTGGCATAAAATCCGGAGAAGTCATGGAGAACGTTCTAGGTAAGAGCGGTTA
Source organism: Cooperia oncophora (assembly GCA_036418165.1). Classification (NCBI taxonomy): domain Eukaryota; kingdom Metazoa; phylum Nematoda; class Chromadorea; order Rhabditida; family Trichostrongylidae; genus Cooperia; species Cooperia oncophora. The sequence continues at coordinate 3,564 of MU913994.1, read as the reverse complement.
CAGCTTTGTTTCTAATCTGTCCAAGCCTGTCGTTTGGAGTTTTTCACGTAGACTGAGACGTAGTCGACTTTAGTGGTTGTTTTTGGTTGCACACTGCATTTTGCCACGGTCTATGACCTAGAAACAACGTCATTCGCGAGCATGAAGTTGCCCCGGCGCGCTGCGACAAAACCTTGTCTTATCACATACCTCACACCTCCAGCTGCCACAAAAGCAGCTCAGATTGACTCAGCCTCCACTAGTTGGAAAGCTTTTGCAGCAGAGAAGTGAGGGAAGTGTTATCCTACTATATATAATCCGCTAAGTTTGTCTGTTGGTGTGTGTGTGTGTGTGTGTGTGTGTGTGTGTGTGTGTGTGTGTGTGTGTGTGTGTGTGTGTGTGTGTGTGTGTGTGTGTGTGTGTGTGTGTGTGTGTGTGTGTGTGTGTGTGTGTGTCTGTATGTGTGTTTGACCGGAAATTCATAACTTCCTTCAAAACAGCGACTGTGCGCTCAAACTGATAAGTAGGAGGTCGGGCAGGAACACTATTGGTAGGTGGCAGGAAGTGATAAGAGCTGATAAGATAACATAAGGAGCCTTAGAAGGGAAGGGCCACTAATTCATAGCGCCGGCCACAGCAACGTCGGGACGTTGGTTCCAAGCAGTAAGATAGGGGGCAGGATGGGAACATTAGTGGTGGGTGGCAGGAAGTGATAACAGCTGATAAGATAATATAATGGGCCTCAGAAAGGAAGGGTCACCAACCTGATAACATGCTTCACAGCGACGCTAGGACTTTGGTTCCAAGGAAGTAAGATAGTGGGCAAGATGGGAACATTATTGGTTGGTGGCAGGACGTGATAACAGCTGATAAGATAGCCCCAAAAATTCACAGCATAGTTGTAGCCACACTGGAGAATTGCCTCCAGCAAGTAATTCAGGGGTGCATAGGTAACATTAGTAGTGGGAGATAAGTTCAGGTCGTGTCCGACAAGGGCTTTTAGGAGTCCGTATATGGTCACATCACCATGGCCAAAGAAACTGTGGGCAAAGGCTTAGTGAGCCAAGATGTTTCTATCCCTTAGCGATATAGTCGGAATTGATTCGACCGCTAAACTCTCGAGTTTCGACAAAAAGTAAAAGTCCCAAAAGCTGCTTAAGGTATGTACTAGGATGTGAGGACATTTCACTCTGCGTCTGTTATTACCCCCGAAACTCTTTCAACCGCTAAGCTTTCCTATTTCCAAGAATGGCGAGTGTTGTCAAAAACGTGATAAGCCCAGTCATTGGCAAATGTTCATTAAAAGGGAGAAACACGATGAAATGGGCCGTATTCCGAAACAAGGGGATTGGGCCAAGTGTTGTGCTCAGCAGAGACCCCCCCCCCCAGTGATTAGTACCATAAGCATGCGCGCAGCATTGCGCGTTAGCCAAACTGGTAGTGCAAAATGGTCTTAGCCTTACAGTGATACCCCTACAGCAAGTTATTGAAGTTGTTTTGTTCTGAGATAAGGCACGTTTGATAAAGCCTTCGGCCTAGTGGTTCATTGCCGATATCTAACGATTACGGCTGACCGGCTCACCAAGTTAAACGTGTGAGTGCTGTAAGGCTACGGCATAAGCCGTTAAGCTGAGAGGGTAAAAGCGGCCCTGGTGGCGTAACGGATAGCGCACTCGCCGGAAAGCGTGAGGTGCGGGTTCGACTCCCGCCTGGGGTTCGGCTTTTGCCCATAACTCAGCATTCTTGTGATAGCTTCAGCGACTAATTCTCACTTTTGTTAGCAGCGGTGTGTTCTATCATCAGGTCCCTTGTTCTACCGTAAAGCATTTCGCGGACAGACAGACCGACCTACAAAACGACAGGAAGCCGACCGGCTCACAGAAGCAATGTTTCATAGAATAGAACGATTTTGATAGCATCAATTGATCTCATTTTTCCAGTGCACGGCTGACGATTCGGTTCGAACTTTGAAAACCGCATAAACAGCCACAAGCAATTGAAAGCACGCAGTTTTTATGTGGACATTTCAAAGATTATATGCATGAAATGATGGAGCGCTATGCGTTTCTGGAAGGGCCTGCCCTTTTGCGGCAAGTTCTTGTGTGAGCAGTAGCCTTGATTCTGAGGGATTGCGGACGGGTTTGGTTGGGGAACCACTCCGGCATTTCATTTTTTTTAAAACTCAAAATATGCAAAATTGTAAGTGACATACCCAACTCAGAGCTCCCTCCCCTCTACGGAATTGCGGGCTACCAAAGCGCTGACGCAGGATTGTCCACTGTTGAGGGCGGAGCGGGTAGCGTTGAAGTTGGTTCATTCAATCATAGTCCGTTCAGTTTGTGAGGGGCAAAATGCAGCGGTAAAAGGCAGAGACGGCTTTCCTACCGGAGAAAATTCTTGTGCAATTTTGCCACGAACGTTAGTAACGTTACATTATCAATACTCGCCGAATTACTCATTGTAAAATTATTCTTGAAGAAAAGCCAATTTCTTCACAGGAGTTCTGTGTTCATCTAGGGAAAGGTAGGTAACTTACTTAATAATCCCAATGATAATAGTTGCAATGTGTAAACTGACAGTAATCGCGAGATGACAAGTAAGACCTGAGAGCGAAATGTTGAAAACTTCATGACTATTTAGAAATTAAACAGCATGTACCTCAGATTTGGGCATAGTTCCCGCAATGCAAAGTAGCAATGAACCACCCCTCTCATCAGTTTTCGAGCCATTTCTCCACACATATAGTCATGGAGCGGTGATGATGGTGATATCAGTTTCGATATGGTCCGAGATAGGGCACGTCGTGAGCGCCTTACAGCTGCAGAGTGCAAGCAAGAATAGGACGGGGGTCCTGCACTACAGTAGCACGTTTCAATTGTTAAATTAAAGGCATGGTCCGAGATAGAAATGGACATATGGCGTCGGGAGGGTAGTGTGGTCCGCGACGAACAACCTTGTACCGTTTCGCGGCAAAAAATTGTAAGGGAGGGGCGCTATAGCGCATAATAGGTCCAGTGACGCCTCCTTTTCTCCACTGGCTCAGCCTCCAGACTCCGCCTTCAAGGCCCGCCTTTCAGTGGAAAACGAAGCTGCAGGACAAAAAAAAAGCATGAAATCAGCAGTTGTAAGGTAGTAAAGTTCTTATCGGGGAATTGGCCGTGAGGGCGTAGTGTTGAATAAAGTCAATTGGGCACGTGCAAACTTGTATCAGATTGGGATTCTATGCAGGGCAGTTGGCATGCTTTTTCTGCTTTCTTTCACTATCGAGTTACTCAGCACCCTGTCGTCTATATGCAAACCCCTAATCCACTATCTGTGATGGCCAATGATCGCGGGCTCTGTCATTGGTGGGTGCTCCGGACTCACCTGACTGTGGAGGTGTTTTTGAGGCTTGGAGAATAGAAGCAACAAAAGGAGAGACCTTGGCAGAATCTGTAGGATCTGGCACCTTGTAAAATACTTCAGTCCACTCAGGGCTACTATATATGGTACACAAGACAGCGTGCGAGAGCCATTTTCCAAATCATTGCCATACTCTCGAATCATTCTAGAAGACGATAAACTTTAACGTTATGTGGGACATCC
>MU913993.1:24252-34603 GCA_036418165.1 Cooperia oncophora | reverse complement strand
CATCTCATTCAAAGAGCTGCTCCTGAGCCTCACAGTGTTCTTCAAACTTTTTTTTTCGCTTTTCTCTTCCATAAAGTCACTTAGCAATGTAGGTTTATTAGTGAGCTCCTTTACCAACAATATGTGAAACTTGTGTGGAAGCTGTGCTTCACTCCAAAAGTGAAAATTTGCGAAAACTCTGGTGGAAGCTAAAAAACCAGTCCCATGAGCACCTCTCAGGCCAGTGGCAACCTCCGGTGGCTGCTAGCTACTAGCTAGTAGCCTCTTTGCTAGCTCTCTCCATTCCAAATGTCGACAATGAGGTGATGAGGGGAAGGAACTGATATCGCTTATGATATCAACGAGTGGGAATCCTTACAATACGCCTCTCTACATACATTGTATGCACGAAAAAGTTGGGTTCGGCATGAAGTCCTATACAGGGTATGTGGGGCGGTTTCTTCTGCTTTTTTCACTAATCAGCTATCTAACTTTTTATAGCATACATTTGAGCTCAGTTGCCCACCTTATGAAGTCGCGAACTTTTCCTTCAGGCACACTTATCTTTTCAATCTCATGGTTTATGTAAACGAAAAATAGCAACGAATACCGTGAAAATTACTACGCTTTTCTCGGTGACCTTCGCCCTTACACGCTGTTACCAGCATTGCTAAATATTGGTAACAAGACCATCAGGATCCTATTTGCAGCGAATTCTGCAAGTGAGGCGGAAGCTTCAACAGTCACTCCTGAGGCATGAGCCGAACACAGACTCGTATGCGCCGACGGAAGGGCGATGCTATGACTTGGAAGGAAAAATGGACTGTTTTCAAGCACAATCGGCGAAAACCTGGTTAGTGTACCGTTCTCATTTCTTATAGAAACGACTGAGATCCAAGCAGCTGCTGGACCAGGAACTTCAATGGAACGTTATTCGTAATTCGTAGTTCGCAAGAAGCATAAGCTTGCCGTTATACGAAAATGTGGAAAATGTAAACAGTTGTCGCTCAGTTGTGGACACATTATGTATTGCAGTGGGTGGGTAATGACCAAACATGAGTTCAGATGTAATCTAAATCACACTTAGATTCGGCAGGGGGCGGCGAAAAAGTTTCCCCAACGCCGCCAATTTCTCTCAGAAGACTGATACGACGCACTCGGTCATCCAACAACGAGCATATACGTCCCCCCCCCCTCCCTATAGCGTCAGTGAAACAAGAAAAAAAAACGATCAACCCCCCCCCCGCAGCTACCAAATACGAGACCCCCCTGTTGGGGAATCCGCGAAGCTAACTGAGCCATTCTACCTTTTACAGTCCACGAACCGAAGAAAGTCACAGATCAATGAGTCAATTCTTCATCACAGATCTGTAAGGCACACAATTCTTTTTAGGATACCTGGAGTTAATAATCTACGGGTTGCTTCTCAACTTTCTCGGAATTGGCCTTCTTTTTCTAAAGGCGATGCTGGACAAGAACGTTGTTGAAGCCACAATTCAGAAGCGATTCGCGGAGATCGGTAGGAAGGCATCATATAGTTTTCTTCTCTAAATAGTGGTCTCTGATAATATAAAATGATCTAACTATAAGAGTATATAAGAGTACAGTAGTGAGTTTATGTACTTGGTTAGCCCGTAAGCAATGTCTTTTTCACTCGAAATTTCTCGCCAAAAGTGAAAAAAGTTTTACCTCAGTCGTTCCGCTATTGTTTTGCGCAGAGAATTCCTTGGCCCTGTAAATGTAGTCCCCTTGTTTTTTTCTTTCTATTGTCCCAAAAGTTCGTGACCATTTTTTTGAATTTCGTATCAGATCTTTCCGCATCCAGTTATGTGGTCTATGGGAAGTGTGTTAAGTAAGCATCCCACACCTTCTTTACCGTCCTTCGCAGTCGCTGTTCTCATAAAACGGTAATTGAAATTCATCATTTTCGGCACACTTCGCTATATGAATCTCTACAGGCCACAACGCGGATGGAGCCACAAGCGGCATTTCTCTGAGACAGGTCCTGGTGGTACCTTTCACAGTACGGCCTTGAAATGACCCGATCGCTTTCGCTTAAGTGACTTCTACTTGGGAGACAAACCTCGTCCAGAGAGGCCATCTGCTTTGGATTTGGACCTACTGCGTCCCTTGATTGAAACCAATTCGTTAAAATCAACTCGCTCGCTATATAGTCCTTACAGTTGACTGTTCCAAAGGCCCAAATGACACAGAGAATCGCTTCTTCGTTCAAAAAATGATTGAAGTATTAAAAATTTTCCCGTGATCGATACTCCGAAGCGGTGAGCTACTGTGTACAACTTCTCTCCCGCTCCTGCCGTTTGGACGGGTTGAACAGTTTTCTAACTGGATATGAAGGAGGTGTCTCTAGATGAATCTTTTCTGGAAGCGCCGGTGGCTAGATCCTCCAGAAAGGGCACAACGGTCGCGCAATCCTATCAATCCATAGGACGGTGAGACTGTGTATGTGGTGAGGTTTCTCTCTCTCTTTCTCTTCTCTTCTCTCCCCTGAAGAATTTCTTCGTCACAACCTATGGTAACCAACAAACCCTACTGTAATCAACTGCAAGGGAATGAAAATCCCACCATTTGGTCCCACAACCGAGCAATGTTTGCCTACTCCACCACAGCTCAGGGTCACACGTTTCGAAAATGACACTGCTCGAGATCCTGAAGCTTAGCTGGGGAATTCCACCACAGTCTTCGTGTAGCCCTGAATTAGCTCTTTCCGATGACTACCTAAAACAATCCCTCAGCGGCCATCTTCTGGGTAAAAAATACGATTTTCAAAAGCACCTCAAAAATGACCCAGCCGCCTTTCTCGGCACGGAACCAAAAAGCTTCTGGAAGCAAGGCAACCACTCTTTGCTTGGTGGTTGGCAACAAGTTGCCGATGAAGGTAACATATATATTGTTGATCAAAATTGCTTCTCACTGGAATAAACTTAACTCGAAAAAAAGTCCGAAAATGTCACGAACTTTTGGGGCAACCTAATATTTTCTTGGACAGAATAGTGGATCATTAATGCGCTGAATTTGAATCTGCTCGTTTCCTTCCGCATCAGCCACATTGTGGAGGAGTTGAACAAAAAAGCAGTCAGTTTGGATGACCTAATTTATCAACCTAAGATAGCCGTGGAAGGCTGTCTTATGACGTGCTCCATCTGCGGAGCACTGTCCACTCCCTGGAAATGCACTTCAAGCTTGTACGGATAGCACCAGGAAACACAGCGAAAGCCTGGTATAGACGCTGTGCGTAAACATGTTCGCTTTACTTCACAATCAAACTCCGGAAAATAGGGCTCCTTGATATTGCGGCCGTTTTACGCGCCCATACCTACATATCGACCCTCCTCTATACACAACCGATAGTTCTGAACTCAATTTGTAGGGGGCCGAAGTAAAATGGATGCTATTGGAATAGGACGATAGCTCTCCCCAGGTTTCTCATCCGACTTTGCGTAGATATTTATTTCAAATATTCCACTCCGGCTATGTCTCTCACTTTTCGCAGTATAGCAAATTCATTGAAGGTCTGGTATCGAACAGCACGAAAGGGGACGATGAGCCGCTCTTCGAGGCAAATTCACTCATCATGGTCTTCATTGCTGTATTTGGAAGAATGGCAAACGTCGTCGGAACAATGAAAATGTACAAGGTAAACGAAAATCTTGACAGTGGCTTAGAGCGAAAGCTCCATTGGTGCCGAGAAGAGTCTCTAGCGTCGACGCCTATAGGCATCAAGCGTTTTCTCTTCAAGCGTACAGATAACAGGGGCTCAGACCACCCGCAGGGATAGGGTCTAGGCTAGATTCACTATATGGAAATTTTCGATTGGAACCGACATAAGCCCCGAGAAATCGGGCTCTAAAGACTGCCAGTAGCGCTGAATTATCCTACCCCTTTCACTTAACTTATATGCATGAAGACACATTCCGCGACTACCCGATGGGGTAGAATCTTTCCCTTGTACAGGTGATTTTGGGTGATGGCAGGGCCATGTGTCGCCCCACCTATGAACGCTGTCCGCCATCTTGAGTTGAGATACGCCGCCTTTCCTACATCAACGAACACAAGTGTGGTGCGCCGAGTTCATTCTGTGTGGGACCCGTCGTCTCCCTAGCACTGCATCAAGCGCCCACTATGAAATTTTTGCAAAATACGATCCCCTCCGCCCCTTCCAAAAGGAATTTCTGCAAAAATTAGCCGTTGAGTGGGTGGGGAGTGTGTGGGAGTAGACAATACTGATCAACCTTCTGATGTAGAAGTTTCGCTGCGCGGCCAACTAGAGGTTTATGGCGCTGAGAAGGAAAAAGGCAATGAAAAGAGTTCTCACGGCAAAGGACGAGCTTCTTCTCCAGCAACCATATACTACTCCCTTCCCCCATTGTGTTCGAAGAACCACTGATGTGCTCTGCTTTCAGTTCTTTTTCTTATTCTTTCATCCGTTCCCCGTGCAGCGGTGGTTCATTTATTGGGACACTCGTCCAGTTTTAGGGCATTATTTAGGACATCCTGGGTTTCCGCTACGATTCCTTTACCAATAGGTCGAGATGCATTCACCTTTTCGTATTCGGATGTCACCCAAGGCTCACCAACTGTAATCGCAGAATGCGTGTTTACCCTCAGTTTGAGTAGGTAATCATCTAACATTTTTCAGGGTCTTGGGAAGTTCTTCTCGGACCGCAAACGGAAGAAATTCAGAAAAGCAACGGAACGTGTTCAAAACGGTGAAAGCGAAATAGAATTCACAGAATTCCTTTCAGAATGTTGTCAGTTTTAAATGCAATTTCCACGACGGAGAAAGTTTGAGAAATTCTGTACAGGTTACTAAATGCTTAATTAGAGCGTACAGAAAATCCACTAAACAGTTGCAAAATCAGGTTCTGTTTTCTGCACTGTGGCATAAGTTTCTTTGAAAACGAAAGCAGAAAACTCGCAAGCGCTGGTGAACAAATCAATTATAGTCCAAGCTTGTTCGCGGGCATTCAGGAGCGGGTCAAGGGGGGGGGGGGGTGATCTGGGTTTGACGCGGTGCCAGCAAATTCTTCACAATGTTGTCGCTTGCTCGCACCGAAAATCGGTGGAGAAGGGGTTGGCACCGCGCCAAACCCACCCCCTTGACACGCATCCAGCTGAAAAGGCTGTACATTCGTTTTACAACGTTGTAATTTCCTTCATCACCTTGTTGTTCCAAGAGGCGTGTGCACACCTGCTATGCGCTGTACTGTGCTGCGCTTCGAAGACCTAGTCCGCGATTGCGCGACTTGCGGGAGCGCTTCCTTTGCACAAGTGGAGGGGATGATGGACTACTTTCGCGAGTCGGAGGTGCTCAAGATTGCCAGGACTCCGCCTCTGCGTGACCTCTCCGCCCTGAGTACTTCTCCACCTTAAACCCTTCATTTACCTTTGCATTGCTGCGACGGGGTCTCCTTGATTTCTGTATTGCCTTGCAGTGCCACCACCTTTTCACACTTACTGTCTCTTCGTCCTAATGCTCACATAGCGCTTGGAACGAACAAGGGTCTGTTATCGACGAATTTTTTTTTTGTTTTTTTTTTCTTCAGCATTGAATTACTTGTCACCTTAGCGCTACTAGCTCATCGTATTTAAGCTCCACTGCCCACCAAAGCCAGTCACGAAATCTGCACTTAATGGATTAACAATAGCCAGATTATTGCAGTTAACAGTGGTCCTACCTTTTATAGCCTGATTTCAAAACTAATGGAAGGTTCAAATGACATTAGCAAATACTGTGCAAATTTCTCTATCGTGGAAGTTGTCCATTGTTGTGCTCAAGTAGTTAATACTGGTTGATGAAAACGAACGGTTGTGTGTATAAAGATATGAAATTACATTGTCATTAGGTCTTGCAAATGAACTGTGATAGGTCTAACCACGAATCGAATTCCATTTGTAGAACTTTCTTGGACTCGATTTTTCTGGTTCTTTCCTTCATTCTTAACATTTGACGTGAATGAGCACTATTGAAATCATGTCATATTTGGAAGGATTAAAGGCAAACTGCACATTCACCTTCGAAGATGGTCCTATTCAAATGCTGGCGGAGGAGTTCGTTGCTGCTGCTATGTCTTTTCCTACGCGGTAGTGATACGAACGTGGCTAATGCCGTTTGGACTCCAGAAATTTCGTCTTCGAGCTCATTTTCAAATTGCCTAAGTCACCAAATCCACTAAAAACTTGTATATAGGGGTAATTCAACATCCTGATTACGAGTATGACACTCATTCTTGGCGCTGGCGCCAAGAGAGGACACTACGATTACCTCCTGGGCTCAGCCTTAGCAGAGCGCAGGTAACTGTAGTGTCATCCATTAGCGCCAGCGCCAAAATGAATGTCATATTCGTGATGGCCGGATCGACCTGTTGAGGTTCCCTTGTCAGCCAAACGTTGGGTTGAATTCTATTTAGAATATTCCCTTTGTTGCAAAGGGGAAGTTTTGGGTTCGGCAGAATGGTCGTTGGGCGCTTTACAACTGCTAGCGATTAGCTCTGTTTGTCGTTTTTTATGACTCTTAACCAAGAAGTGAGAGAGTTGCTTGTGAATGGTTTCATTCTTCACGAGATGAGCGTATTTGAGTAATGCTGACAGTGCGCCCTGACGCTTTGATCGCCTAGTTTTAGCCGATGTGGTTTCCCAGTACCGTGTTCTGCCCGGAAAGGGGTGTGGTGAAATCTTTGGTGAAAACAGGGAACGTTTCCGTAGCTTTCCTCGATGGAAATGGCAATGGTCCAGAAACAGACAGAATTGCTTGCTCCACTGAATGCCACGCGAAGCGCGGGAAAACAGAGTCCATGGAGTGGATGACTTGCGAGTTATAGAAGTGAACACGTGGGCGGAGAGATTTGAAGTACTGTCGCAGTATTCGGAGTAGTGAGTGCTAACCACTACACCACTGGTCCTTCATATCAGATCGAAGGATCACGTGACATCCTGAACTTTTGTGTGTGGTCCTGTTGCGAAACCCTGTAACGCAGACAGGTAGAGGGCAGCGCCTGATAAGAAAGCGAAACATGCAGGAAACTTGCGAGTCAGAAAACGGGCTTTTTCAGGGAGAACGGACTCCGGGGTGGGTGAACCACTTATAATCCGTGAGAGCTGGAATACGCGGAATCACAACAGTGACAGAGTGTCATGCGGACGAGAGAGTGCAGAGAAAAAAACAGAAGATCGACGCGTTCAAAGGGATTGAGTTCGAGTTGTCCGTAGACCCAGATTTAGGGGGGAGCTCGAACCTTCACCTGCGCGTACAGGCTACGAGGCTGTAGCGGTACAGATAAGAACATTAGTGTGTGTTTATGTTTATTCGTTACTATGCGTGTACACGAACGGACAAGGGGAAAGGGGGAAAGACGAAGGAGCTGGAGGCTGTTCGTTGTTGCCAGCCAAGGCCATCACTTCTCTCTTCTTTCAGACGGCGGCCTCTTAAGTAGCCACGCGTTGAGTTACGTCACCAGACAAGTCGAGACTTCGCAGTGGGATATTTTTCCTCACGCTATTATAACATGCTTTATACTGAAACGACACAAAGATCCACAGAGACTAGATCAAATCGATCCAGATATCACATTATTAAAAGCATCACAAATTGCAAACAATGACAAGGAATGATAACAGACATACAGATAACGAAGAATACTGCAGACACTCCAGGGAAGGGCAAGCTCAACAGAGCAGAGGACATAGAATACCAAAGAGAAAAGTGGTATTTGGAAAGAGCTACCCTACCAGCGGGTAGATAAGTCCGCCTGTAGATAAGTCCGCGCGACATCGCGATCGCTGCGTGGGCGAATATTGGATTTATTTCTCTAAGTTGGAGCCAGTTGTTGTTTTCAGAAAACTCGATTTGGAATGGACAGCTCCAGATGTGATAATAGAAAAGCAGTGAAATTGGATGAGAAGAAGGGATCAGATAAAAGAAGATAGGACAGACAAGAGTGAGAGGACCTTTTCGTAAGAAAGTTCATATCAACATTGAAACTACCTTCAATTTCTGTAATTTCGAGGGCAACGATGAAACATAAAACAAACCCAAATTTACCTCGAATTTGATTCACCTGTTAGCAAGACAAGAGCAAGAAAGGAAGAAATAACAATCGGAAATGAGATGTGTCCTTAGATTGGCTTATACTTTATGCTACGTCAGACGAAAGGAATCGCAAGAAAGGAATCTTCCATCAAACTCGGAATCCCTTGTACGGCATCCCCTCTTTCTTTTCTCGATCTTTTTTTCGACATTACTTTGGAAGCCTCTCTTGAAGTCCTCCCTTTTCTCTCGTCTGCTTTCAACTTCTGCTATTTAACCTTTCATCATTTCCTCGATCATGCACCTTTTGCCATTTCTTTTACGATCATATCTTTTACTGATACTCATGTCCTTTCCAATTTTTCTTATTCAGAAAATGACCATTGGTTTCAACTTGGCTTCGCGGCGGGCTGCTGTACTATCGACGCCATACATGCCGGTCGCCTTTTGATAGAGAAACATCGAGAGAAGCAGGAGCCCGTGCTTGTAGCGTGCCGCGTGATGTTATACGGTACGCCCTACAGCAGTGCGGCGTTCCTCCTAAAGAGCTAGTTGAGTGGGTGCGTATCCTTCACTACAGCCCAGGGAGCCAAATGCGTTCACCAGCTGGAGTTTTAATGCAGTTCCCCATCACCATAGGGGTGCATCAAGGCTCTGCGCTTTCCGAACTACTTTCCGTTGGCGTAATGAATACTATCTCACGGTCTGCAGAAGGAAGTTCCCTAGGACGCTGATTTATGCTGATGATGTGATGCTTGCCTATGAAGCTAGAACACACTCCAGCAGCAGGTGCAAGCTGGGGCCGATCGTCTGCAAAGTTTAGACTCAGGTAAAACGCCAAAAAGACCGAGTACTTGACAACCGGCCCAAATGAGCCCTCCATTAAGATTGTGAAACGGAGCTCAGCACAAGAACATTCAAGTATCTCGGATCAGCAGTTGGGTCTGATCGGTCTGATTCAGGAGTGAGAGCACGAGTGGGCGCGGCATCGTACGAATGGCGACACCCATTACTGGGATCCTCTACGATAAGAAAATGCCATCGCATCAAGTCAAACATCTCTAGAACCGTGGTTCAACCAGTCGCGATATACGGTGCTGAATGCTGGTTCGCGACCAAAAAAGTTGAAGCTCGCTCCAGTGATGGAGATGAAACTGTTGTGTTGGACGGTGGGCGTCACGCGCCTGGACCGCATCTGCAACGATGTCGTCAAAAAGTCCGGTGTACCTCCTATAGCTGACGAAATGCGAGAAACGCGCCTTCGATGGTACGGTCATGTACTTCGCGCGAAAGGCTGACACCGTGGGTAAACTGGTCTTCAGCTCGAGGTACTCGAAAGCGGCCAAAAGGGCGTCTCAAACAGCGCTGGCTTGGCACGCTGCATGACAACTTGAAAATAGCCGGAATTCACTCGGACCATCCATTCAATCGGAAGAAGTGGCGTAATCATATAAGAGCGGACTCCGCTACAGAACGCGACAAGAGCTGGAGAAGAATCACCGGGTTCAGACTACGGCTCCCATTTAGTGTTCGCGCGCGCGGCGATCGCGATGTCTGCGGACTTATCTACCGGACTTAGTGTACAATAACGTCATTTTAATTCAATTTACAATACCACGTTCGAGGAGATCCATTACATCTTCCAACTTACTGTTACCTCCAAGGTTCTTGATTTCCGATCGGATGTCAGCACTAATTTTTCGAAGCCGGGATAATGTATAGCTGAAAGTTCAAGCCAAGTGTCACTTTTACAACATTTTCAAGTTTCAGGGCCAGGGAGAGTCACAAACTATTTACTGGGAGGCTCTCCCATTCATTCCAGTTTTGGGCCCACTAGTTCAGTCAATTTTTTATCAGGGCACAGCATTGGTTGGGGATTCCCTATGGGGGGGGTCGTATTTGGCCGCCAAAAGGGGGGTCGTATTTGGGCTGGGAAAAATTTATTTTTATAGTTGATTTTTCTCGCTTTGCGGACGTTTTGGAGGGGGGTCGTATTTGGTCGTTGTTGGGAGGGGGGTCGTATTTCTGGCTAGGAGTTACGTGGTTCACTTCATGAGTTTTATGAATTTTCTGTGTTATAGGTACTATGTACGCCCGTACGATGTACGTCGCATGCCTACTACATACTCGACCAAAATCCCCATCGAATGCTGTGCCCTGTCTTTTATTATATTATGTTATCACTTCCAATCCCCTCTTAATATGCAGGAGCCACGGATCGGGGCACGCGACACACCTCACAAATGGTTAATAATCATTGACGGCCAATCCTACTACCGGTGCTCCACAGTTTGCGCTGCAAATTACGCTAATTCGACTTCCAAA
>MU913993.1:8481-24152 GCA_036418165.1 Cooperia oncophora | reverse complement strand
CCCTTTGCCATTTCTTTTACGATTATATCTTCTACTGATACTCATGTCCTTTCCAATTTTTCTTATTCAGAAAATGACCATTGGTTTCAGCTTGGCTTCGCGGCGGGCTGCTGTACTATCGACGCCATACATGCCGGTCGCCTTTTGATAGAGAAACATCGAGAGAAGCAGGAGCCCGTGCTTGTAGCGTGCCGCGTGATGTTATACGGTACGCCCTACAGCAGTGCGGCGTTCCTCCTAAAGAGCTAGTTGAGTGGGTGCGTATCCTTCACTACAGCCCAGGGAGCCAAGTTCGCTCACCAGCTGGAGTTTTAATGGCAGTTCCCCATCACCATAGGGGTGCATCAAGGCTCTGCGCTTTCCGAACTACTTTCCGTTGGCGTAATGAATACTATCTCACGGTCTGCAGAAGGAAGTTCCCTGGACGCTGATTTATGCTGATGATGTGATGCTTGCCTATGAAGCTAGAACACACCAGCAGCAGGTGCAAGCTGGGGCCGATCGTCTGCAAAGTTTAGACTCAGGTAAAACGCCAAAAAGACCGAGTACTTGACAACCGGCCCAAATGAGCCCTCCATTAAGATTGTGAAACGGAGCTCAAACGCACAAGAACATTCAAGTATCTCGGATCAGCAGAATGGCGACACCCATTACTGGGATCCTCTACGATAAGAAAATGCCATCGCATCAAGTCAAACATCTCTAGAACCGTGGTTCAACCAGTCGCGATATACGGTGCTGAATGCTGGTTCGCGACCAAAAAAGTTGAAGCTCGCTCCAGTGATGGAGATGAAACTGTTGTGTTGGACGGTGGTCACGCGCCTGGACCGCATCTGCAACGATGTCGTCAAAAAGTCCGGTGTACCTCCTATAGCTGACGAAATGTGAGAAACGCGCCTTCGATGGTACGGTCATGTGCTTCGCGCGAAGGCTGACACCGTGGGTCGAACCGGTCTCCAGCTCGAGGTACTCGAAAGCGGCCAAAAGGGCGTCTCAAACAGCGCTGGCTTGGCACGCTGCATGACAACTTGAAAATAGCCGGAATTCACTCGGACCATCCATTCAATCGGAAGAAGTGGCGTAATCATATAAGAGCGGACACCGCTACAGAACGCGACAAGAGCTGGAGAAGAATCACCGGGTTCAGACTACGGCTCCCATTTAGTGTTCGCGCGCGCGGCGATCGCGATGTCTGCGGACTTATCTACCGGACTTAGTGTACAATAACGTCATTTTAATTCAATTTACAATACCACGTTCGAGGAGATCCATTACATCTTCCAACTTACTGTTACCTCCAAGGTTCTTGATTTCCGATCGGATGTCAGCACTAATTTTTCGAAGCCGGGATAATGTATAGCTGAAAGTTCAAGCCAAGTGTCACTTTTACAACATTTTGAAGTTTCAGGGCCAGGGAGAGTCACTAACAAGTTCTGGGAGGCTCTCCCATTCATTCCAGTTTTGGGGCCCACTAGTTCAGTCATCTTTTATTATACTATTACCACTTCCAATCCCCTCTGAATACAACAATGTCCATATGCAGGAGCCACGGATCGGGGCACGCGACACACCTCACAAATGGTTAATAATCATTGACGGCCAATCCTACTACCGGTGCTCCACAGTTTGCGCTGCAAATTACGCTTATTCGACTTCCAAAACTGCTACTTTACATACTATTATTTGAAATATGGAAAAGAGCGTAAGAGCTATTCCACGCCTTCTCACAACTCCAGCGGACACAATTCAATGGTCTCCTTTACAAAAGCGTTATCGATATATCTCAAGGCCACCATCTTTGTCAGAAGTAGTCTCTTATCGATATATCTCAAGGCCACCATCTTTGTCAGAAGTACTCTCTTACTATCAAGATTAGGCGCTTCTCAACAGCCAGTCTTAACAACCAGAACAGGTGAATGACTGTTGTTAATCCCCTTACAATTATGAAAAACAAAATACGTATTCTTCTGCTGATCAACTCACTCAAGAGAGTGCCGTTCTTTGATAAGTTTGATGCAATATTTCTTCACTTCTACGTCTTCAGTTCGCTGACGCAGGATGTCTGGAAGTAATACAGCAAGGCATATTATTATATTATCCTACTATATATAATCCGCTAAGTATGTCTGTAAGTGTGTGTGTGTGTTTGTGTGTGCGTCTGTCTGTCTGTCACGAAATTCATAGCGAGCGTCGCAGAAAAGATAGGACGACAGTTCCAAGAAGTGATATACATGGCAGGACGGGAACACTTGGTGGGTGATAGAATGTGATAGCACCTGATAAGATTCGATAAGGGGCCTTAGAAGGGGAGGGTGACCGAGCCCATAGTGCGGGACACAGTAACAGTGGGACATTGGTTCCAAGGTATGATTATAATAAACCAGGGGGTTTCTGGGGACAGGCACAGAACATTTATTGATGGATAAAACCAAGAATGATAGCACTGCCTAAGAATCCGGTAAAACCCTCAGAAGAGGGAGGGTGACCCGGTCCATAATGCGGGACACAGTTACAGTGGGACATTGGTTCCAAGGTATGATACAGGACGTGAGACAGGAGCATCATTGATGGGTGATAGGGAATGATAGCAGCTGATAGGATTTGATAAGGGGGGTTAGAATGGTACGGCATATTCCACAAACGCGGAAGTTGAGAGGTGCAACAACGCAAGGTAGAGGCAATAACAGCTGTATAGGGAGCTGATAAAGGTTGCCAATGCTGTTCAGTCAAATTGCTGGAGCCTTTACACTACCAAATTATAGAGTTTTCAGTGATAGGGACATTGATGACGGGTGACAGGATCTTATCAATTGATAAGAAAGGATAAGGGGCCATATCATTACCTCTCTTATCACTATACCCCAAGTATCAAAGGCTCAGTGTGCATACTTTTCCTTTTGCCATCACTTCCTTAATAGCCCTAGAAAATGAACTTATCCTACTATAATAAGTCTGTCGATGTTCCGAGCGAGCGGGGGGGGGCAGAGCTTGTAGTTCGCCTGAACGGGAATCTCAGGGAAATTTGAGGAGAACCGAAAAACACTTCAACGAGCGGATCGCATGCTAAATGAAAGGAAAGCGTTCGTCGGTAGGCATTCCGGTGCAGGTAATGGAAACGAAATCTGCTATTTCACTGAGCGATTCATATTGCGCTGTATTGGCCGACTACACATTGTATCTATCTACAGATTTATGTATTCTATGGGCGTCATGGCGCGGACTACACCGCTGCTGTAAATAGAAGCGCGTGCTGAGTTGTGCGGGATCCTAAGCCTTGCTCTGTCTGTTACGATTCGATCACTACAGCTGAGCAGCACTACCGAAAAAGTTCGGTCAAAATTATGGAGCCTGTGGCAAAGCCAGGCCAGCTCGGCGAAGCCGAACTCAAGGGAAGGAGGAGAGCACGGCGTGAGCCGTGCGATCCCACTGGTATTATATATTGTCATACACTTGGCACACAATTTATTTGAAAGCATAGTTGCGCTGTATGCGTCAGTTCACCCTCTCCCATCCTGCCAAAAAGTCACAGCATATACCGATGTCGACTCAGAATGCTGCTAGGACTCTGCAGGGAATACAAACACAGGCGCCTCAAAAAAATATGTGACCAACGTACTTAGCACGGGGTCATCGTTGCTGGACACCGGAGAGCTTCGTATCGCATGAATGATGGGAAATGAGAATTTCCCTTCAGTGAGATCTTCTGCAAACGATTTTTGCTTCGCCATTTCGTCCGAGACCAGATTCATATAATCATCTCTAGAAAAAACCAAGTATTGTGTAGCAGTCCAAGTGCCATGTGCAATGGAAGTGAAATACTAATTTGTTATTCGAAAACGAAATAGGATGAAAAGCCAAACCGTATTTGAAAGAACAAGGCCATCTGTCGTAGCAACTTGCGAAAATCATATTGACTGTCACTGAATAACTCTATTAGCTTCACGGCGAGAAAGAATAATCCGCCAGTTTCTGAAAATGCCAGTTTGAGCTGCAAAGTTTTACGGTGCCGACTGAAGAGATTCGTCTTACTTTGAACAACCATTTCTTCATATTCTGCTTCGGTTGGGCATGTCACGGTATCTCTCCAAAACAACTCTTTGCCTTGACCTCTATGCAACTCTAGCATTTGTTCTATAATTTCATGAATTGAGCAAAATCTGAAATCTAGATTATAAAATCGCGCGGCGTGACCTAAACAGGAGATTTTTTGTGTGCCATCTGACTATGAGCTTCTTTCGGCTCTGCCTCTAACAAATTGCCTACCGCGCCACGCACTCAACTGTACCCGTGGCACGCACACTCCAGTCACCGTGACATGGACTTCGTGTAGTTGTTTGATGTTTTAGATGATGGAACTTGTAAGGAAAGTTTGAGTAAGGCACGAAATCCATAACAGAAAGACTAAAAATTACCTGCAAATATCCGTACAGCCTCATGGGATAGTCGCGTACATTTTTCTAGCGCTATGAAATACACATAATTGGCCGTATTGATAGTCCGTGGAGTGCCGTAAATATGGTGCGTGACGGGGAGACCACGTCGCAGGACTGAGTTATCCTCGATGTCGTCAACAAGCAGCGAAGCATTGTGAAGCATTTGTACAATCTCTGTGAAGAAGAGAATAAGACCCCCATTTTTTCGATGAAACCACAGTGTCGAAAAAACTAACCCATGATCTCTGATAATTCGTTCGCACCTATTTTGAGCCAAATATTGAATGCCATAGCAAGCTGTCCTCTGATCTGAACAGTCCCACCTGTAGACTCTTCCAAAATTTCACAGTAACAAAGCAGATCATAGCAGACAAGGTATGGGGAGCGGTGCTTCAGAGACAAGAGCCAAGCGAAATTTCCGGGATGTCACGGTAAATTCAAGCAAGGTTAGCCAACTTAGTTTTGGTCCAACTGACACATTCTAAAAAATGACCGTCCCTTCTATCTTATCCATCAATCATATTATGTATTTCACCTGTTATATTGAAAGTCATCCTTCATTTTTAGGCGCAAAAGTGACCTTTTTTGCACGACCTTTCCGCACAGCCGGTATATACCATTTTCACTTTAAATTCACCTTTTCAAACCAAATTCACCCTCACTTTTCATCAAGTTAACCACACTTATTAGGGCGGGCAACTCATCAACCAGATCACGCCAGACATCACTGCGAGCCCCGCCCCGACGGCCACGCCCACTTGTCAGCGCGGACATAGATTCTCAAATCTTGTTTCATAACTTCTGCTTTTGCTGTTTCCCACAAACACTTAACGACCGGGCATTGACACATGGCCGACTCCGCCCATTCTCTAAAGGGTTTGGCAATCTAGGCTCCGCCCCCTTGACCACGCCCACTTGCTTTTCGCGGAATTTTGATATTTTTTTCAAAATTTTTGCATTTTAGGGCTGCTGCGTGAAGCCCCGCCCACTGTGAGAAGCCCCGCCCACTTTTCAAAAATGGTGCAAATCGGCAGTATAGGGTCTTGGCTTTCATGCTAGGGTCTCGTTCGTCACTCGGAACAAGAAAATCAGGCAAAGTTTGTTCCGAATGATCAGCAATACCCTAGCATGCCAGCCGAGACTCTATACTGCCGATATCACCATTCTTTGAAAGGTGGGCAGGTCTTCTGCAAAAGTAGCGAGTCTGCAGTGGCGGACCTTCACGCAGCCGCCCTAAAATGCAAAAATTTTGAAAAAGATATCAAAATTCCGCGAAAAGCAAGTGGGTGTGGTCAAGGGGGCGGGAGCCCAGATTGCCAAACCCTTTGGAGTCGTCAATGATGTCAATCGCCGGCCGTTTTTCAGTCCAGGCGTTTGTGGGAAACAGCAATGGGCAAGAATGTTATGAAACAAGGTTTGAAAATCTATGTCCGCGCTGACAAGTAGGCGTGGTTGTCGGGGCTGGGCTAGCAGCGGTGTCTGGCGTGATCTGGTTGATGAGTTGCCCGCCCTAATAATAACTGTGGTTAATTTGATTTGAAAAGTGAGGGTGAATTTGGTTTGAAAAGGGGTGAATCCGGTATGAAAAGGAGTGAATTTGGTTTTAAAAGGGTGAATTTGGTTTGAAAAGAGGGTGAATTAAAAGTGAAAATGGTAACGTATACAATTCTCACTCGAATTCACCACTTTTCAAAACAAAACCACCACTTTTCAAATCAACTCACCAGACTTTTTGGACGGGACAACTTATCAATCAATCGGTGCTCCGCAGCATCACCACAAGCCCGCCCTGAAGACGCCTAGTTTTCAGTGTGGTCACTCACTTTCAAATTCCATTTTATTTATACCTTCGGCTTCCGACTTTTTTTACTTCTGCTGTTTCGCACATACACACTGACAGGAAAAACCGAACATCGACACATGACCGATGCCGCCCACTTTCTAAAGAATTTGTAACAAATTTCGAATCTTCACGAAATTTCCACTTTTTTAATTTCACAAGCCACGCTTCATGGAATGGAGATGTGATTCACATTTTTGAAGTTCCTGGTGTTCCCTCCCCTTTCCCCCCCCCCCCCCGACATGAGAAGCTCTCATACAGGGGGGGGGGCAAAAAAAGTCATTCCGGCCGAGTCACATATGAGCGAAGTTTTCGCAGCCCAGACAGAGGAAGTGGATATGAGTACCAGGGCGGAAGATACCCAAGATCTTCCTCTATAAGCAGGAGCCGGCTGCCGCCATTCACCTTCATGTACACCAAAATATGAAGTCATCTCCAGTCGCGGCCTGAGTGGAGAACGCCTTTGGAATTCACGTGGCCTCCAAACAGCTGCGGAACTTCTTGAATGGAATCACCCATGGATAGCTACCTGGAGACCAGTACTCTTGATCTGCAAGACCTCAAACATCGAGAAGCAGTTATTCCGTGGCAACGTCGCTACGGTCCAGGACATCATCTTCACCCCATTCACCAAGGCGCGGGTTGATGGTGTGGACCGGCCGTACCTGGAATGGATGAACCGATATTTTCTTCGCGTGGGCCCAGACTAACTAGGGAGGTCGTTCAGGACGTGGAGCGCTTTTTGAAAACGGTTTTTTGCATGATGTGGGGTCACGTGCATGGAGTACCAAACTGGTGTTCATTTTTCCTGAACGCCTCTGGGAATGCCAAAAATGGAGTGAAAAAGAAGTCCATGGAAACCGACTGTTTTTGAGCCTGAACGATATGCTCTAAATCACTCCGTCGCAACTTCGGCCAGTTGCTGCTGCCTATAGGGTCCTTATAAAGGTTGTACTGGTATCGATGAGAAAAGTAGTCGCCAATGGGGTCTTACTTGTGGCACGTAGTTAAGAGTCGACGGCTAGTTGGAATGGGCTCTTAAGCAATCGAAGTGGTAATTGAGCAAGAACTTGTCTGAAAGTTGCGCTCTATATGTTATTCGGTGCCCTGATCACGACTATGGCATTTATTCAGCTCCAGTGCCATTTATCTCCAATTTGGAGCCACGTCTTTCTCCCACTGGAGTCGCTATGTACATTCGTTTGAGGGACTTGCAGGGCCATTCTGACGCCAGATTGGGTTGACGTCAAGAATAAGTGTGATCAGGACCATCGATTACCCCTACAGGCGAACTTTCGGCCAAAAAATTTTTTTGACTTTTTTGAGTTGTGATAGGCCGGCCATTTGGTCCACGCAGTGCGTGAATCGGAGAGCCCACAACGTTTAAGAGCTGCGATGACGTAGCGATGACGTGGTGGGCCGCCGGGCAGCCGTATCGCGGATTTGGTGCTCATAAGGTCCATTCATACTTGGCATGGGCATGGGTGGCCGCAGAACAAGTGAAAAACCATCCTGGACATGTCGACCCCCCGCGACGGCTCGCTCAACGAAGATGTCGTCCTCCCCTACCAAGAGGAGAGACTCATCCGATTTCTTCACTTTTTCAAATGCACCTGGAGGAATGATGACTATTTTGTTCTTTTTTTCGATGGCGTTTATGGTTGTTGCTAGTTTTTTGTTGTCCGTACCACTGAATGAGGGTTTCGATAACCCAAGCTAAAAGTCGACTTCAACAAAGTGACTCTTGAGCATAACCCAATGCACAGACCCAAAAAAGTCAAAAATTTTTTTGGCCGAAAGTTTGCCTATAGGGGTAATCGATGGTCCTGATCACGATTCTGACACTTATTCTTGACGTCAATCCAATCTGGCGTCAGAATGGCCCTGCAAGTCCCTCAAACGAATGTACATAGCGACTCCAGTGGGAGAAAGACGTAACTCCAAATTGGAGATAAATGGCACTGGAGCTGAAACGCCATAGTCGTGATCAGGGCACCGAATAACATATAAAGCTCAACTTTCAGACAAGTTCTTGCTTAATGGTATGTGAAATCGAAATGAAATGTGAAATTGCTGAATAGCCCACAACTAGGGTATAACTATTTAGGATGTGCCTATAAATGGCAGATATCCGAGTAAAATTCATTAACAGACGTATATGGAAGCGACAACAACGGAAAATAAAAAATGCAAAAACGTGCAAGCCGAGGGGAGTCGAACCATCATCCCCCATCCCCACCGTCTGCTTGGGAATCCTCCACGCTATCCACTAGGCCATCCGATCGTCGGCATGGGTACCACTTCGATTGCTTAAGAGCCCATTCCAACTAGCCTCGACTCTTGACTACGTGCCGCAAGTAAGATCTCATTGGCGACTACTTTCTCATCAGTAGTACCAGTACAACCTTTATAAGGACCCTATAGGCAGCAACTGGCCGAAGTTGCGAGTGATTTAGAGCCCATTCAGGCTCAAAAACAGTCGGTTTCCATGGACTTCTTTTTCACTCCATTTTTTGGCATCCAGAGGCGTTCAGGAAAAATGAACACCAGTTTGGTACTCCATGCACGTGACCCACATCATGCAAAAACCGTTTTCAAAAAGCGCTCCACGTCCTGAACGACCTCCCTAGTGAGGGTGTGCGCTGCTGGCTACGTCGAGCAACTCGAGGAGAATATCCCTTCTTCATGTCGTCGCCCGTACCTTCTTGGAAACTTTGTACTGCTACAGCATTGAGTGCCACCACATGAAATCGAAGGGCGTTGGAGAAACTCTCGCCTACTTGGAATGGAAGGGGCTCAATTGTTTATACTGAAGAAGGTGGGATAATCGTAAGCAGAGTAACTTGACCTTAACGCCTTCAATTACCTGTATCGGGCGGATTCACAGGGCTGGTCTCACAGTCGGAACGGAGAATCATCGAACGACGATCTCGCTCAACTCCGGTACCCACTCACTTTCGCGCGGCCGAATCTCTCGATGGCGCTCCTCCAGAAGGCTGTGGCGGAGTATCTATAGTATTTAATGTGCTCTTTAATATGGTAGTAAAAATGTCCGATAAAAATTTAATAAAGTGTAACTTATAGCGCCTTGAAAGTCATGGAGGCAAAATGACTTTTTTTTGGCCCCCCCCCTGTATTCGTAGAAGCCCCGTACACTTTTGAAAAATGATGCAAATGTGCAGAATAAAGTAGATAGAGAGCGGGCTAGCTTCTCAGCTAGCATGTTAGAGTGACGCTCGCCGCTCGAAACAAAAAAGGCAAAGTTTGTTCCGAGTGACGAGCGTGACTATAACATGCTAGCTGTGAACCTAGCCTGCTCTAGCAAAAAAACCATAGAAGCAGAAAAATAGAATTTGAAAATTTGTGACCACAATGAAAAATAGGCATGGCCGTCGGGGCGGGACTTGCGAGGGTCTAATGCACCGTAGTATGATTAACTGTCTCGTCTAAAACTTGTGGTGAATTTGATTCGAAAAAGACTGATGTTATTTTGAGAAGTTGTGAATTCGGTTCTGAAAGTGGTGAATTTGTTTTGGAGCGTGGTGAATTCAAAATGAAATATAACTATATGGTATATCTTAGGCCGCGTTCATAGCTTGCGACCATGAAGAAATGCAGAAATGAAGAAATGCGGAATCTGCGGAAATGACGAAAAGCATTATATACATATCGATTTGAAGAAATGCAGAAATGCCGAAACTGCAGAAGTGCGGAATCTGCAGAAATGCCGAAATGAAGAAATGCAGAAACTGCAGAAGCGGAAAGTGCAGACATGCGGAATCTGCAGAAATGACAAAAAGCAACCGATACGTACCGATTTTCCGTCATTTCGGCATTTCTGCAGATTCCGCATTTCTGCATTTCTTCAAATCGATATGTATACAATGCTTTTCGTCATTTCCGCAGATTCCGCATTTCTTCATTTCTGCAGTTTCCGCATTTCTTCACGGTCGCAAGCTATGAAATGCCTAATCGATCAATGACATGTTTTTCTCTCTCCCTCTCTCTCTTTTTCTATATGAAACGTCGGCCTTTCTTGACCTCAATGTCGACCTTTAGGCATGACTATTTGGTACAGCGAGTCATGTGGATGAGTGCATTGTAAATAAAAATGAATAAATAAACCCCTCACGACCAACCGGCAAGACGGACCTGTTTACCTGGCATAGAAGTGATGTAATCAAATGGTGCTAGCAGATGCTCCTCGTCGAGTGATGGTAGCATTCCATTTGACTTCGAATCCACCATTTCAAGCAGCCTAGTTCAATAAACAGTTTAGGAGGAGATACATATCATTATTACAACTACACCAAAAATAAGATACGGCTAAATATACGTTTTCTTGGATTTCATAAACAAAATATGGTAAAATTTATGCGACAAAAATAAAACATGTGAAGATAGTTTTAGATCAACATGTAACAACGAAGAAATAAAGACAAAATGACACGATCAACAAAATTCAAGCCTAAAGTGTAATCACACAAGAACGTGGAAATCTAATGAATTATCATTCAAGATCAGGAATGTAAATTAACAAGTCTGTAGATAATATCATTTGTTGAGCATCTGCCTAAATTCATCATTGCTCATAGCTTTCTTTGGAGCACTATTCACTCCGTTAACAGCTTTTGCCGATGACGATTTTACTCCTCTTGGGATCATCGTCAAGTGGGTTTTTCTATCAGTAGAAGTGCTGGCAATGGGAGTTGAAGATGACTGTTTGGGTTCTTCTTTTGCTGGCTTCTTTGGTGGATTCGAAATTGCCACATGCAGTTTGCGATCTATAAAAAACTTTTGATTGACGCTCCGACATAAAAATGTTCACGCGAAAAGAACTCCACTGAACAGCTCAGTTTTCAAAAACAAACGAAAACAAAAAAACAACACCAACCAAGCAGGATGATTTCTGGCTCTAGCACAGCTTTGCGAGCATCATCTTCGTTAGTAAACTCAACGTAAGCAACTCCTTTTGGTTTTCCTGAGATGTGAGTGACTATGCGAACAGCTTTCACTTCGCCAAACACTTTGAAAGCATCCTGAAACGACGGGTTTCCTTGTTTATATTTCAACTAAACCATTCGTATAAGACTTGCACACAATACGCTTTTGACTAGGCGATTTTTAGCTTGTCTGCTGCATAGCACCAGGCTATTTTCTCTATCCTAGAAAGATACGAGTCTACGCTGGGACCCTTCTTCTACACTATACCAGAACTTAGAGCTCAAAGGCGCCCATATAGCAATGAACCACATTTAAAGGTACACAAGGCGAGGAAAGTGAGTGCTCGGAAGAGTTCTCGCTCACTGCCAGCTCTTTCGTATTCGTACCAGATAAAAATGATAGTTAGGCGTTGCCGTGGTAGGTGGGCGGAGCTCGGCCTCGTCGCAAGCGCGCTGCGCTTTCCTCACGAATTCTTTACCAGGGCAATATATCCTCCATAGGACAGGACTATCATGTCCAACGGGGACAGGACTATCATGCCCAACGAAAGCGCCCGAACATGGAATGAACGCGCGGGCGTGCCTTTGATGTGAGGTTCGAAAAACTCTGTCCTCTCCTCACATCCAATGGGAAAGGCATCTTTGCAAACCGCTTCGAACGAACACTACGAGCATTTCGGGGTTAGCTCGTATAACGGCAAGCTTCTGCTAGACAGTCCGTTTCAAAACTCACCCGTAATTGTTCTTCTGTACAATCATAGTGGACATTCCGAACAAACAGCTTTGATTTCTCCAAATCGGTAGCATACTTGAAAGTATGTCGCTTTTCAGGATTGCATATCGAAATCTTAACCAGCGTCAAATCAGCATCCTGCACAAAGTGCTTGTCGAGTTCATCACTCACCAGCATTGGTCTTCCATTGATGGGAATCCGATCCTTCGCTAGCGCATCATCAAAACTTTTCTTGGAATCAAGATCGACGAAACCATATCCTTTAGTCAATTTACTCATTCCGCGATACACCAAACGTACTTCCACAACACCTTCCAACACCTGAAAGTTCAACATAACAGCTTCAAAGCAGTCTACTTAAAACCAAAAAGTAATATACCTCTTTGACTTGTTCAGGTGTCGTTTTGAAGTCTAGATTGGAAACGAAAACCGTGAATTTCTTCTGTTCATCAGTGGGCGCTGTGGTGGACTGTCCAGATGAACCCGGTGCTGAAGTTGCTGAGGAGTTGGTCTGAAACGGGAACGCTTTCAACGGGGAAAGCACCGATATAATAAGCACTGTGAACCACGTAAATTCTGTAACTTGCCTTTTTTACTGGGAGCATCGGCATTGCGAACCCGTCCTTGTCTTTCGGCGCCTGTTGTTCCACAGTAGTTGACTTCACAGGAGGAGCTTCGGAAATCTAAGAAAGAACAAAGGTATATGTGCAGCGTGGTAGTGAAGATCAAAAAGTTGTCATGTGGACAAGACAACTTCGCAGCAAAGTTGTCTCATTCTAGAGTCTATGAGACCCATTAAAAAGGCCGGTACCTTACATCGACCTTCTAGATATCTTGATCTAGCTAGACTGCCATTTGCCATTTACCTGTTTTTTCGATGGAACAACCTCTTCGGGACCAGAGCCTGCCCTTTTGCGAGAGGTAGCCTTTGATTCAAACGCGTTCTCAGCACCACGTCTCTAAAAGAACAGTTTAACTTTATAAAGCGAATATAACCACAAGCGGGAGGTATGTTGACCCAAAGCTCGACTTTAGGCTACTTCAACGAAGATCTATGGAAATGCATTGGAGTCAAAAGTAGTCCTGCAAGGATTACAATCACTCGCGAGCACAAGCGTGTCGGCACAAATAGACACTCACTTCGAATTTATAGCCGCCGCCCCAACAAAAAAAAAGAGCGCTCCTGCTCACGTGTGAAGAGGACATTCGCTGGGTGGGCGGTCCGACTGAGCGGGTGTCACAACTAGAACTATCGACGGCTGTAGCACCCTCCTCACTCTTTGTGGAGTCGCGAAAGTGGGACAGTTAGCTTGGGGTTGGACTGCTTGCATAAGGAAGGACGACTAGATTACTTGAGATCAAAGTATGTCTTGAAATACCATGTAAGCAGGTCCAGGCAATACGACCGCTCACCATAAAGACTGTTAGGCTGCTCTCAAGAAAACTCAGCTGGGAGTTCTCATCGAGGAACCAGTTGAAGGGGCTGATCTTCAATAATAACGAGGACCTCCAAAACTACCTATACAATTTGTCGAATCCCAGCCAGGCGATTTTTGCCAAAACAACATCAGCAAATTGGAGGAGAGAGAAGTTGTGGGCAAAGCACATTCGATTAGATTGCTGCTTTAGTCATTGCAAAAAAGTCAAGGTATTAAGAATGGAGGGATCAAGGACAGTTATTCTTTGAACTAATACAGTGTACAAAATTTGGTCCCGTATGACGTGACAAAAAACAAGATACCAAGCAAAAAGTAAAACGTCGGACACAAAAGAACAGCCAAAGAAATATACCTCTTTTCCGTGCACCTTCTTGCTAGCCGTTTCCTCTTTGGGCTTTTGCGCTTGCACCCGGCTGGCTCTTAGCAAAGCTTGAGCATTCACCTTAATTCAGCTTTATAATAGCAATGCATGTGCTCCGAAGTTTTAGAAATGGCAGCACAGCTTGTTCATTTACCCAAGGCACAGCATCGTGCCTCGTTAGAAACTCCGAAGAGGCACTGAAACGTTGATGGAAAAAGACTCTAAAGAGCAAAAAAAAATAAAGTCCATTTGCATGTACCAAAAAATTTTGGCTTTCTTTTTGGATCACTGAAGATTTTCGCAATGAAACTTCTCCGTGCTCCCATATTTTCACATTTAGATTTCAAAACAATCTGTTAACTTTTGGATGGGCATGGAGACGAGCACTCACTACAATTCCAGATGGACTGGCAAATTCAGGGGGACATGCTTTCTGAAGCAGACACCAAGTCAGTGAAAGTGTCTAAAAATCAAATCCGCCTTGGATTGAAGGATTCAGATTTTCTGAAATGAACAAAATGGAAATGCAAAGTAAATGTCTAACCTTTTCGAGAGCTCTGTCAAGCTGTTCCAGAGTACCTTCCTCTCGTTCAAATTGAATAAAATATTCGAACACAACAGTCGGATGATCGGAAACAGAGTTGAGAGCCTAAAAAAAACATACTAACATTCTGAGACTCATACTCGATACGGCAGAATGATACCTTGTAGAGAAGTTTTCTGGCACCTTCTGCAGTCCCAAATTGCCTTTCCAACTTCACTGCTTCAATCCATTTCTCAGCAAAGCGCCCGCCCCCAGACGCGAGAATATCCTCCCAAATTTTATGGCCCTTCAATACCATTCATGTGGAGCAACGGCTCGGAGAGAACAAAAGCTTAAGAAAGAGAAAACACGCTACCTTTTCGAAATCTTTCAGTTTGTTGTAGGCAAAGTACGCCCAATTGCGCCGATACACAGCCTGTGGATCCCAATCATGCTTCCCAAACCATTCTACAAGATTCTGGAATGCAAGTGATAAGCAATAGATACGCACGATTAAGGTGAGTTCAAGGAATTCGTACCCGAGATCCTTCTTCGAAAACTTCCGCGACCTTTGAGAAATCTTTATCGCTGGCATCTGCTCGGCGACGTAGTATGTAAATATACGTGCGATACAATGCCCTTCCATCATCGGCCGAGCTAAAAGTGATCTGTCTAGTACTGGCATAATCCTGACGGCCTCAGTCCAAAAATAACCGCCCCTCTCCCAACAATGACCATATAGACCCCTCGACCTCCCCCCCCAGCGAACAGTACGACCCCCATGTGTTGATGCAACATGCTGTGTCCTGATCAGACAGCGGTCTTAGGCGGTGCGATTGCACATGCGTAATCGTGGCATGTGCAATCGCACCGTATTACTACACAATACCGTACATTACATTGCATAATTCTGTGCTTCGGCAGTTATACGGTGCGTTGCACACGATGTACACCGACTCGAACGCCTAATTCAAATGTCGCTCTCCTCCTTTTCCCCGCCACCCTCCCAGGGAGTTCGTGGAGTGGAGACACTGGGAATAAACGCTCTCGATTCCTACTTCCACATACCCTCCACTCCGCGCTGGTGTTCACTCTATCGATATCCGTAGTTTCCTAGTAGCTCTTGAACGCTGCCGCAAGTATGCAGTCTAATCAACACACTCGTATATAAGAAGTGTATAGGAAAACGAAGCAAACACGTTCTCGTTGATCTACAGAAAAACAACCCTCGCCCCCAGATGCTAACATTAGATAGACGAAACCATTCACCTTTCTCAAAGCTGAGATACTCATAAAATGCTTCCAGACTGTCGTCGGTTTCAGCGAGCTTCAGTTCGAATTTTGAGAACTCCTTCATTTCATTAACAGTGGCCTCATGAATTTGACGAATTTCGTCGTC